>JAFFZR010010013.1:0-13591 GCA_018397195.1 Lethrus apterus | reverse complement strand
TTAAAGTTGTTTTGATAAAAAAAAAATCGTAATGACATTTAAAAGTTTTTTCAATCAGCTGAGATTCTGAAGATGCTTTTAACAAAAAAAAGATGGCATGCGATGGCCGGGAATCGAACCCGGATCAACTGCTTGGAAGGCAACTATGCTGACCATTACACCACCATCGCAAGACATTCACTTGAAATGCATAACTTGTGCGGAAGTTTAATCTAAATTAAAAACGTATGCTGGGAATTAACTCAAAGTCAAAATTTTTTGTTATTAATTATGAATTTTTCATTTGTTAATGCCATTAATTTCTTTACTGTGTGACTTCTTACCTGTCTGACGACGTGAATTTTGCCCTCAACGTCGATAATTCTAGATATTCGATACGGAGAGACGTTAACATTTTCCAAGGAGCGCGCTGGCGTTTGTAAGATTTCACGTTCGAGCGATTGCAATACGGCACCACGTGGGGCCCTCGCTTGTTTAGACAAACCGCTATGTGCCGTTTCTAAAAGGAATCCTCCGCATTTTTCACCCCCGTCTTGCGAGACGTCTTTCAGAGCAAGACCCGCTAATCCACGGACACGTGAATATTTGGCCTTGATGTCCATGCTTATCGCATCGTCGAAGGCAATCCATTCGTTCTTTCTGTAAAATAAATAACATTAAATATTTTATTCAATTATTCAGATGTATTTTATTTTAAATCTTTATTTTTCTTACTCGCGCTAAAATGATAAAGATCTATAAAATCTGCTCAAGTCTGTCATAATAAGAGATATGGACGGAAAAGTGGCAAGAATCTAAAGTGAAAATTGTCTCCATAGAAAATCATCTCCATAGAAAATGTAACTTAATAGTTTTTTTTGTCCGAGTAGAAAAAACACGAAAATACATTATATTAAGCCTACACTGTCTAGAGAAAAATACGCAGTGGTAAAATAATGAAAGAATAATAATTATAAGAAACAATTGAAAAGCCGAAAAATGGAAAAAATAAGCGAAGAAAGAAAATATTAAAGATCTAAAACTACGTAGATGAAAATTAAATCAACAGAAAAGTTGCAAATGAATAAATTGACAAAAAGTAGTAAACATAAAGACCGTGACGTTATAAAATTTCATGAAAGTGAAAATGAACAGCGAGATCACCAGGAAATGCAATGAGAACACGCATAATGGACCCATTACTTTTTTAATGTTGACGAGACAGAACTTTTCAAGTGTCAATTTACATAACTTTATTTTTAAACTAATCCATTCTCATTTATAAATATATATATTACAAAATGTTACATAACATCAATATACGAATCTGATTTTGCTTTCATTCTAATTACGAAAGAATTAAAAATCTGTAGCAAACGTTATGTATTTTTTTTTCTGGTTGTTTGATTGACTCTTGTGCTGAAAACTTTCCCTTTCTCCACACATGACATAACTGCTAATAATCTTATAAATTTCTCTAACGAACAATCACTGTCATGGACATTCCTACTACAGTTACTACACATACATAAATATCTGCCGGCAATGTCGATTAGATAAGAAGAAAATAACTAACTGGAACTGTTGCGAAATATCTCATTGTTATTCAACATTCGAACCCAACATTTGACATTAAATATTAATTTCACAGCTTTAATGTCATTATTCCAGTTTAAATCTAATCCCTTCAGACATCTGCATTTGTTGAATAAAAATATTTACAAAAATTTTTATAAAATGTGTCACATATGCAACCAATCATACAATGTTGGTGACCCAGAAAAGAAAATTTTGGGACGAACATGTTCTGTAACTTGCACGTTGCGATGGTGGTGTAATGGTCAGCATAGTTGCCTTCCAAGCAGTTGATCCGGGTTCGATTCCCGGCCATCGCACTTTTTTTACGCAGAAATTTAAAAACTCGAACGTTGCCATAAATACAAGATGCTTTTTAATTACTACGCTTACATAATATAAAATTGAGGATATAATTTATGTATCACGTGGTACAATTTTGATTAATTTCATTGGTTAAAATACCAAAACAAAGACGCAGAATAGGCTATCAAATCGATGATAATTCTATCACCGCATGTTGATTGTCACCGGTTTTTAACGAATAAAATTCTTTACTGTCAAAGTGACAGAACGTTTCAATGAACGCGTCGCATTCAGAAAATACTGCTGTTAACCAGAAAATGTTTCAACCAATGGATCACCGTCGATGGGGAGATGCCAGCGAGGAAGAGATTCGAAACTTGATTGAGAAGAAAACCCCAAAAAAATACTGTAATTATTTACTGTCAAACTGACAGATTGTTTAAAATTTTTGACTTTTCAAAAATTTATTTTAACATTCATTATATTCTCTCACCAAATATAACACGTCTTATGATTAATCATCGGTGATAGCCCGAGTTAAAACCGATGAAAATTGAACGAGTGCGAAACACGAGTTCAATTTTTTATAGGTTTTAACGAGTGGTATAATCATCACTAGTTATATTATCCCCGAAATTATAATTTTAATGTTTGAATGGAATGACGAAAAAAATAAAAATGAAGTGAAAAAACAACGAGCATATGCTTTTCATTATGAAAATGGGAAAATGGGAGTTGAACAAAAACAAACGACCAATGAAAATGATTCTTGATTTTTAAATATGGAAATACTGAGAAAATTGAAGAAAAGGCTAAGAAAAATGAAGACTTGTGGGAAAACTATGATAACTGGAATAAAAATGGCTTAGAAGGAAAAGAATTATGAATGTGGAAATAATATAGAAAAGAAGAAAAATAAGAGAGCCAAACAGAATGTAAAATCCAAAAATTGGACGAAGATGATAAAGAAAAGAAGTTTAAGTTTTCAAACTTGGGACAAGATCTTATTTTCTTTATTGTGAAGAGCAATTTTCAGTAGCATGTGGTATAAACAGAAATAATAAATTTGAAATTAATATTTGACGAAAAAACGAAAAGCTCCCTACATCAATAAATAAATACTGTTAATGTTAATAATTTCAAAAAATATATAAAGATATGCAATTTAAACACTATGTAGGAGCATTTTTTATACCTGAAAATATACGGACCAGCCTGATCTTGATCTCTTTCCAAAGTCCAATTCGCAGCTGACATTTTCTTGCAAAGTTCCTCTCTGGTAATAGTCGTGACGTCGAGAGCTGGACT
This sequence comes from Lethrus apterus, assembly GCA_018397195.1. NCBI lineage: Eukaryota > Metazoa > Arthropoda > Insecta > Coleoptera > Geotrupidae > Lethrus > Lethrus apterus. The sequence continues at coordinate 10,423 of JAFFZR010010013.1, read as the reverse complement.
ACCAGGAGCCGTGTGTTCTTCATTTTGCAACGTGAACTTAAAAGCTTGAATTGGTGCAGTAATTACCAATTTTGATAACGGTGCGCCCAGTCCACTCACCAGATCGACCACGGAATCCTAAAATAAAAATATTACCCTCAACATGTATCATTCAACAAAACATTTATTTTACGTATTATATTTACAACCCACCCAGTTCGTTAAGCAAGTAATTACACGGATTTTCCAATTATGGGCATCGCACGTCCACATAACAACATGCATTTTTCTATAACCGATCGAATTAAACGTAGTACTCGGAATTTTCGAATTAATGATGCAATTAATTCATTACGAAACTGATTTCTTCGATGTGCGATGCGTAATTAGAATTATGTATCGCATGTGAATCACGTCGTGCCCATCGTTATTGATTTATTGGATACAGTTACTTTGTAACCTTCGAAAAATTATTGCACAAACGTGTTGGCTCATTTGCACTGCGATTGACTTGAGAACGACGCCACATATGTAAATATATAGTTTGAAAGGAGTTTTAATTAGCGATTAATTATATGGGCGTTAGTGATCTCGTTCGACGATCAAACATCTTAATTTAGTATATTTCATCATAACTTTTGAGATTTTTTTTATGCACTAGCATTCCTTTGTGAAGACTAAGTTTACCAAAATTTACGTGCATGAAGGAAATAAATTATTCTTGTTCGCTTTGAATAATTGTAGATTTAGAACATTGTTTTTTAGGTGCCACTATATTTTTCTTGTGTACTTTGGCCCTCCAAACTCGAAAATTGCATTAATTTTATACGTTTTCGACATATAAATTTTTTAACTTTCTTTGGTTTTTTTCGGAGGTAGTTTGACTATTTGAAGCATATCTCGAGTTAGGAACGACAAATCTCGCCGTTCGGCATATCAAATTAAACATAATCGAATCACCAATAAATGTTATTAATATTGTTTTTCAGTCGCTTCAGTAGTTTCAGTGCAATGGGCCATATGACAAAAAAAAATTGTTTGCCCAAATCACAAAATCGATAATTCAATATATCGCTGAGGAAAAGTATAAATCGTGGAAATCAAAGTAAAGTAAGTAAAAATAAACGTAGTTATACGTTATAAATAAGGAAAAAATACAAAAATACAAAAATAAAGAAAACATTGAATTTTGGTGTTTTCACATATAATTGATTATAACTTCGGCATTTCTACATAGATTTTCATCCTAAATACATTTTTCTCTTCGTAAAATTGCAAACTCTACGTAAAAAACAAGAAACTGGTTATATTTCCACGATTTATACTGTTTCTCCGCGATAGATTGAATTATCGATTTTGATTTCGGCCAAAAAAAATTTTTTTTGTCATATGATGGACCATTGCACTGAAACTACTGAAACGACTGAAAAACAATATAAGTAACATTTATTTGTGATTCGATTATCTTTAATTTGATGTGCCGAACGGCGAGATTGGACGTTCCTAACCCGAGATATGCTTCAAATAGTCAAATTACCTCCGAAAAAAACCAAGAAAAAATTGAAAAATTCATATCTCGAAAACGTATCTATACAAAAAAAAATTAAAGCAATTTTCGAGTTTAGCGGGCCAAAGTACACAAGAAAAATATAGTGGCACCTAATGTACAGAATTTTTTTTTAATTTGTAAACCAGTGTTATTAGAACCAGTTAAAGCTTCATTTAATTATTTCATATATGCATTTTTGCACTGATTCTTCTGATCAAAGAATATAAATGCATTTTTTTTCTAATTTTTTTCTACTCTGTATCTGTATCTGATTCTGAGTTCTGATTCTCAGGTGAATGTTGAAAAAAATTCCGTAAAATAAGCGTTCGACACCGATTTTCGAATGCAAGCAAGTGATATTTACGTCAATCTCAATTTTGTTTTCTTAAACGCCGATATAAATTGTAACAACCTTGCTCGAGGCTCGACAACTGTAACAAAATTAAAGACGCAGATGTTTACGCTTTTTAATTGATTTTTTGCGCATTTTCGCCGATTAAAAGCGTTTTGCTATTCGTTCCTTGACATTTGCAGAAAATATGTTATGATTAGATGCAAATGCATACAAATAGAACAATGCGATCGTCGTTTATAAAAAAATTTGTGTGGCATTAAATATGTCAACACAATAAGTCTTGTGAAACATTTACTTAAGAGAAAAAATTCCTCGTAACTGTCGCATAAATCTTAGTAGAAAACCATATTTCAGCTTCATTTTTAAGGTAGACTTTATCATCTGAAGCTTCTTTTCTTCTGACGTCATTTCCTTAGTTATCTTGTGGATCGCTTTGAGGTACACGATTGGGTTATGTCTTTCCATGACATTTAGGTAAAATGTCTTTATTAATAATTCCTAATCTGAAATAAACTTGTGGATCTAGGTTGATATTAGATGTGCATTTCGTCGTAATTTCTTTTAATTCATCCCATCACTTTTTGTTCTTTTCACTTATTTCTTTCATTTTCTTTTGCCAAGTCTTGTGTTCATTTTTAGTTTGTCTTTAATATACCCTTCATTATGGATTTGAGTCGTGTATTCTTGAAAAATTGCTTCATTGTTTTCAATCCTATCACTTAATTTGTGGATGCTGAATGCTTTGAATTATTCTTATTTCAATTCCTTCTTGTTTTTCTTCCAATTTCTTAATTTCTGTCTTGTTGTCAACAATTTTCTTGCTATTCTGTTAAACACAATCAAACACTTCTATCGATCTATTTCATTTAAGTATATCATTCTTTACGGGTGTTTTTAGTTCATTTATATTTTGATCATTTTTTTCTAATTTATCTTCCAGCTTCTGCTTATTTTGTATGATTTGTTTGAGCTGTTCATCATGGATAATTCTTCTTCTTTTCCTCTTTCCTTTTTTTCCTCTTTTCCTTTTGCACCAGTTCTCGAAATCCGGCGTCGATTTCTTCGTCTTCATGCCTTGTTTCTTCGATTCTTTCGCTTCTCATTTCCAATTTAAATTCTATCGTCTCAGATGGGTTTTTTTTTCAAATTTCTACCGTCGTTTGTTTTGGAGATGCAAGGGTAACTTTACTGGCACGAGGGTTCAAATTTATTATTATTTTTGAAAGGAGTATTTTTTTCTGAATTAAGTGATTATTATTATTAAAACTTTGCCGCCTGTGCTTTGCCAAAAATTAATTAAACAATAAAAATTTAAAAGAAAAAAAGTTTAAACAGGAAAATTGACAATTTCATTGGCATTTTCAAAGCAACTTAATTTTGCTTTTCAAAAACTTTTTAAATTTTTTTTTATGCCTTTTAATAAAAATAGTTATGTGTTATCAATGCATTCTGAAAAAATACTCTTTTCAAAAATATTTAAATTGACTCTCGTGCCATTTAAAAAAAAAATCAAGTTATCCTACACAAATGACGGCAGAAAATTGAAAACAGATTGTCTCTTGGGTTGAACTGTACTACCTAAGAGATTGCATAATTTTTCACAAAAAAAAAATCTCTTTGAATTTAATTAAATTGTACAAACCGATGGGGAAAATCGAGTAATTTAATGAACCATGTCCCGTCGTTCTATCACGTCTCGTTCTCGACTTAAAACGTTAAAACTTAACGTCAGAGTAACATTCGCCCCGATTTTTCATATTTATGAGGACACGGAAGCTCGCAGCTCAAAACGGATGTTATATTCGTCATCAGCAGGGGAAACTTGACTTAAAACGTGATTTTTGACGAAATACAAAATGTTTCGAAAATTCCCGAAATTTTCGTCGTTTATTTAGAAAATGACGAAGAATTCGATAAACAAAACCGCGTTGTTCAAAAGCGTTTACTTTTCGAATTACGGAGCGAAAACATCATTTTTCCACTTGTAATGGGATCTTTTACCGATTGTTACGGACGAACGTGTCCGCGTGAAACAAACGGGTTTACGCGTCAATCAGACGACAGATTTGTTATTTGGTGAGGTTTTGAAAGGACTTTACAAAGTGGCCAAAATTTGTGAATTTTTCACAATAAAAAAATTAAGTTCCTTTTCAATTTTTGAAATTGTAAAATCGCAGAGAATTTTTACACCCGCATATGATGAAGACGAAATTTTTAAAAATCTTTCAAGTTTAATGGTTACAATTTTGAACAAGACAGCTATGGATGAATCGGATTGTCGGAAATGCAAATATTTAAGAAAAAAATACAATGAAAAACAACCCGTCAATTTGTGTCAAAATTACCAAGAAAATCTTCAATCAATTTTCGATCATTTTAGATCAAATCATTTTAGACTAAATGAGTCTCTGAGCTTTACATAGGAATTATTTTGAAAGGAAATTAATAAGGAAAGATTTCCATATTTCCTTATTAATTCAATTCAAAAAACAATACCAAATTGCAAATCTAAGATACTTTAACACTTGACTGCCGTATAACAATAATAATTTGCATTGTTTTACGCTAGACTTTCTAGATCGTTTGAAATAACCGTTCGATAATAATAGCGATAATACTTCGTTAAAGACATTGAACTATAACAGACATGTTACGTTTGAATTACCTTCACTCTCGGCGGCGGAGGTATTCTTTTCAGTGCTATACGTTTATAAGGTCATCATCCATCGCGATGGGTTTATTTTTTGTTGTCGTTCTCTATATAGCCAGGAGATGAAAACGCGACTCTTAATTCGTTGTAATCTTTCCTTATACGTATTTGTGAAGTGGAACAAACAGTATTTTTACTTTCTTCACTCATGTTTTTAAGCTTTAATAATCCAATAATACCAAGATTAAGTACACAGGCTTAAATTATTTCGTAAACTAGAAACAATGTAACTGAATAACTCACATGTTTTATATTGGAGGATTGAGTCGTATTTATTTGAATTGAATATGAATTCAAAATTCAAAATTCAGAAAGAGTTTTCCCGGAAATCATCCCTTATAAGTTAAAAATCGATAAAATTTTATAATTTGTCATTTTATTTCTTATTTGAAGAAAATTTGTAAATAAATTTTGGTTATAATTTACTTACCGCATTTTGCATGTCCCAAAGGCCAGACAGACGACTAGGATGGAACGTAACATTCTTCGATGTTCCCAAAAGAGCTGTTTGTAAAACGAACAAATCGGAACTTTTGCTCAATCCTTTGAAATCGTAATACTTGGCTAAAAGCTCAGCTCGTGGCGGTATCGAAACCACAATGTATAAATTTTTATCGAGTTTGCTTCGCACTGTCGAGATGAAATCGTTTATGTCGTTCTTCGAATCCAATTTTTTCAAGTTAATCTCCAAACCGTCGATTTTACTATTTTTTAGTACGTTAACGAGGCCCTGAAAATTAAACGACGGATTAGACTTTCACTCTTTAAGAAATGTATTCTTTTGTTTACGATTTTTTTTTAACCGTTTAATATCAAGTCGTTTGCATGTAAAGCGTGATATTTCGTAAAGACGCAAAACGAGGATAATTTGAATTTTACCGACGCAAACAAAGTATGTAATTATGAAATATCGATCAAGGACGACGGAGTAGGATGTGCTGAATATGTTGTAAAACTGGAAAATAATTTTCGCTTTTACTTTTTATCGAATAACTCGGCACTCCTATGTTTATGTAATTTGCAAAATAGTTTTCAAATGATTTCCATTCGGCAATAAATAAATAAATTTCTTAGTTGAAAATTAAAAAAACAATGAATTCTGTTTGATTTATGAAAAATTTATGCATTCAATCATTTTAAAGAAACGCTTGAAAAATAAGCATTTTAAATTATTTTAAATGAAATTTAAAAACAAAAAAAAACTTGACACGCAATTTTTAAATTAAAATTTTAAAGCGATATCGCAGGACACCTGCTTAAATTTTTGCATATTTTTAACCACTTTCTACGTGATGAATGTCTCCATTTAACGAACCATTTTAATCAATTAAATAGAGTTAAATGTCAGCTGAAATTCTTTCACCTCTAAGTAGTTGTAAAAATCTCGTTTCGAATTGTTGATTTATTTTTTGCAGAAATTAGTAATTTTTTTTAATGGTTGTTAGATGAATTTCAGCAAAATTTTAGTCTGTGAAAATTAAATTTAACCAGACCAACCCAGAACTTGGCTCCAACTTCAAACTAAATGATATCAAACTTTCTCTATTATTGTTATTGATATGGTTGAAAAGCTCTGGAACATGGCAACAATTCAGATAAAAACCCAATATCAAAATTTAAAAAAAAATTGGAAAAATGTTAAGTGACAATAGAGACAATAGCAGGATATTTAAAACTATGGATTTAAAGTCTTTGATTAATATTGGAAAAATCTCTTCCATAAAAGAAAATATTGTTCTGAGGAAAATGGGAACAACATTTGACAAAAATTTCTGTCATGTCATGTTTCTGAGTTTGAACAGATCCACGTAGCTTTGAATATTTTCTAAACATAATTATAAATCATTATAATTAATTACATATATTAGTTTGATTTGACTAAAAGTTTAAGAAAATAAATAACGTTTACTTAGAGGAAGCAATTCGAATAAATATTCCTTATGCTTTTAATCAATTAAAAAATATATGTTTTAATATTGTTTTAAATATAAATTTTAATATATTTTTATTCTTAAGAAGAAATCATAACCAGTAATAACAATACAAATAAATTTCATTGTAATCTGAGAAAATATCATTAACATTTAACCATTTAGTGCCATAACACTGACATGCATTAACAATGACGAAATTTCCTTTCTTATGATCGAATCAGTCTATAAATAAATTTAAATTATCGTCATCTACGTCATTTAAAGAACAAGCTCGTAAAAGGAAAGCAATGATGTAATTTTCAACTATTCATTGAGTAATGAAATAATACAACCATTTGTTTCTAACAAATACAAAGAAAAATAATACCCACCTCATTAAAGTCGTGAACGCTGAGTAGAATTTTTACACCACTTAGTTTAGCCCTTAAAGCGTCGATTGATTTAACATCTGAATTCGCCGGTAAGATAACGTGACTGCATTTACATGAATCTACATCTTTTACTTTACTGTAATAACAAAGTAATTTCGAATTGGTTTTTTTGGCCGAACATTCTTTGGCCGAGGCGACGGCCGCGAAGACCGAAAGTACAAAAATGGCACTGCGTACGTTCATCTTTGCGAAAAGCTAATATACCATTTTAATATCGATTAAAATGAAATTGCACTGCGTTTTGCGAGAACTTTGAAAATTTCGCTGTTGATTGTTTTATCTAGTGGTCACCGCACTGGCACGTCGAAGACGGTTGAAAACGAGAGTTGTTTCACTTTTGGCGGGCGATCTGATTTGTTCGATCGCTGAAGATTGACTGTCTTTTGTTGACCACGCGGCTACGGACGTAGGGTGCCTTGAAAGGTAACACACGCGTTTTGGAAAGGCGAATTGTTCGTTTGACCACTCCAGAGGTGATTAATTTTCGAAAGGAAACGCCACCGATCCGACCGTTAGGTATACTTTGGTTGGATTTCGGCAGGACCGCAATTTATATGTTCGGATTTTAGAATTTCTTAATTGATTTTATCTTAACAATAGAGTATATTTTTTATAGATTTTTAATTAATTTTTCCATTACCTATTATTCAAATCCGCAGTTCGGCACGTCAAAGAGAGCACAGTCTTTTAAACTATTTTATATTTCCTTTATTTCATTTCCTAGACATCTAGCATCCCAATATCCAATTCACTATTTTTCTTAAATTCTTTTTTTCTTATTTCGATTTCTCTTCGCCACCACCATATTTATCATCCATAAAGTTTCCTAACCAACTTCACCAGTTCGTTGTTTTTCCATCGCACCTTATCATTTCCCCTACTGCCAACCAGTAAACGATGTACTCAAAGTAGAACTTTGTAGTCTTCCTTCTTCTTTTCAATAAGCATTTTCTGACGCTGCAACACATCAAAAACAAAAATTAAGATTTTTTAGCATTTCTTTTAGTTGCTCGTCAATAAGACGTTAACATTCTATTCAGAGCAGGAAAAGTATGATATTTTCATCATGATATTTTCCATCTTTGAACTTGTGCTTTTTTTATAGCCATTGCATTGGCCAAATTTATTTAATGAATATACATTAAAATGAACACAGAAGCAGTCATAAATGACTTAATTTTATTCAGTGGGTGCTTCAGTTGCGGGTTCCGTTTGAGGTTCTTCATTTTGTGGTTCTCATCACTGGGTGCAACATAGCTTGGTTGTTCCTCACTCGGAGGTGCCTCAGACTGGGGTTCTTCACTAGGAGCTCCTTCAGATTTAGGCATTTCATTTGCTTCGGTTTTATACTCGCCTTCGCCTTCTACTTCAGTTGAAGGAATTGCATCTCCCGCCTCGGCAATTCACTCAGTTTCGTTATCCAGCTGAATTTCTGTTATTTGTTCTTCTTGAACCTCCGTATCCACCGGACTTGATGGAGCTTTTAACACCCTCAATCCCTAGCGCCTTCTTTATCACATCTTTCAACTATGAAACAAATTGTCTTTTCAAATTATAAGGATTTTTATAAATTAAAAATAATGTGTTCATAAAAATTGTAACGACTTTTGGATACAATGATGAATGATGACATTGATTATTATTATAATTTTCATTATTATCATTTTTTTTATTATAAATTTATTGAATTTGATTTGCTTATTAAAAATATGCAAAATTAAAAAACACCCACTACATAAATCTTCAGTTTCTTTAGTTTCGCTTCTTCTGTAAAAAAAAAAAAAAATGATTGTATTGAACATTTATTATAAAAAACGTTAAATGTATTTGAAAGATCACAAAGTACTAAATCGTTAACATTTGCATTGAAATTGATATATTCTTCCTAAGAATATTGAATGTGAGATTTATGCCAAGCGATAAATGTTATATGAAATATTTATTAACTCACCATATTAGTTTGTTTGTTTGTTGTTTTCTATAATTATAAAAAGTTTTCCAACGTATAAACATTTCTATTTGTGTCATGATTTTTTTACTTTATTAATTTTTTTTTTTTCTTTAAAATAAATCTGTAATCAGAATACATATATAATCTAGAAGCTCGTGACTTAAGATTTATTTTGAAGTTGTTGCGATTTGGTTGCTGAGAGACCCTCCAGCGAAGGGAACTCTTTAGTCTTCTTATTGCGTCATTTTGTAGAAAAGGAAGCGATGATTGACGCTGCTTTCATGAATGACGTCCTTTACAGTGGGAATTACTAAATCATCGTGAATCCTTTCATTTGTTCCATACCATAATAGATCTTGGACTTACTGACAAATCTCTTATAAAGCAGAAGTTTATTTTCTACTGATAGATGTGATTTCCGTCCTTCCAGCCATGGGTATAAAGTCAGGATCAATAATTCTTTTAACCAATAATTTTTTCAAATGGTTAGAAATTGTTTAAACTTAAGTCGGTATGATGTCACATCTTTAGGGTCCTTACCAGGTTTTTGAATTAAAATTATTTCTGCTGTTTTTAGTTTGTCTGGCCAGCACTGAATTCTAAATATTGGCCATGTTAAGCCGGGTGATTGCTGGTCCAGCGCTATGACAGCAGCCAATTGAATGCCAACTAAATGACGGCACGTTGGCGTTCATTGGCGGCTGTTATAGCGCTGGCCCCGGCTGAACATGGCCATTGCTTTGAATAAGTATGTAAGTAGCGCAATACCTTTTCTAGGTAACTCTCTCAGTATTTTCCTAGTAATGAAATACATTTTAGGTGCCTTTTTAATGTTTAGTTTTCTTATCTCTTCCTTTATTTCCTTTGGTGTGACAGGTGTTTGTGGTTCAGCTTCTGGTATTGGTGTTAGTAGATATTCGAGTATTTCTTCATCTGGATCATTACTATGAAGACAAAATACGTCGTATAGATGATTTGCCAAAACTTCAGCTTTTTTTTTTTTTCTTGGTCATTTTTGGCCCATTGTCCCTGGGGTGTTTTTCCTTTAAATGTCGTACTAGCTGCCACTGTTGATTTATGGAAGGATTTAATTTGTTTCCCAATAGAATTGTCATCGATTCATTCCAAGCTTTTAATTTTAATTTTAGTTTGTCGCTTAATAAGTTAAGTGTATTTTTGTCCGAAATCACTTACCCATTTCGCTCTCATTCTCTTTTCCGCTACTAGTTTTTTAATGTCAAGTGGAACGTTTATGTTGCTTTTTTATGAACTATTTTAGGATTGGCTTGTTGAGCTGCCTCTTTTAATAACTTTATTAGGTTATCTGTCGTTTCTTCGATTTCGTTTGATTTTATTAGACTTATTTGCAAATTTATTTCTTCATTATTGGAATTCTGGCCCGAGTTAGTTCTTGATTTATGAAGCTTAAGACTTTATAATGATGGGATACGTAATAATTGTTGTTATCACAAAACTGTTATTTATAAATGACTTTACAATTTTCACTTTTTGAT
>JAFFZR010010012.1:0-13687 GCA_018397195.1 Lethrus apterus | reverse complement strand
GTAATCTTTTCAGTATAAGATTGTTCTGATTGGTGCATGTGATCTTGGTTTTAAAATTTCATTGGTCCACGTCATCATGAAGTTAATTATCAAAAAAGGGTTAGAATATTTTCAACAAGAAACAGTAAACCGGTAATATATTCAAATGGTATATGATTTTCTAATGACAATCAACTAGTGCGGAATCGGAAAAAGTTTTTTCTGCAGCAGGGTTAGATCCTAATTAGGAGATCAAAGCCTTGATAAATTATGCTTAAGAGCATATTTTCTGAAACATAATGGTAGACAGATCAATATGATGTTAATACATATTTTAACTACATAATATGTATTTTTGTAACTTGTTAATGTTAACTTTATTTTCATTTCATTAACTTAAAATAAATTTCTTGATATATATTGTTATTCTAATTTTATATTGGTGGTTTTAAAAATACCGGTAAACCGGTTTTCGTAGAATTTTTTTACCGAATTACCGGTAATTGAACAGTCGGTAAATTTGCAATCCCTAATAGCAATATTTGGTAGCATTATTATCATTTTTTAGAATGACCGGGAACGTTCTCACCGGTCACCATACAACACGATTATTTTTCGCGTTTTAACTGATTTGAAAAAAACAGTTTCTGAATAGCTAAAACTCCTCATCCAGAAAACAAATCCCATTACCTACTTTAACAGAATAATATCTACAAGTTCGCAGGCTGCACATGAACAGGCGAAAATGGTCAACGACAAGTCAAATTAAATATTACGAGATTGGAATTATAAGACATTCTCCATACTTATAAGTACTTGCAGATAAAAATTTAACCATTCTGATTAGTTCGACAAACCCAGCAATAAAATCGGACACTATGGAAGTTTGTAATGTAATTCAACAAATCGTCGCTCAAATCTTAAGGTTGGAATGTAGTATGAAGACGTGCGATGGAATTAATTATGCCTACCAATGCCATATCGTATGGGATTTAACCATGACACTTCACATGAATTTTTTAGATTACGGAAAAGAAAAACTGGTATAAAATGAATGAAACGAAACGGGTTCAATAGGTTAATGGATGGATAGATCAAGAGAACGATAATATTGGAAGAAGGAAAATTTGCTGAATTTAGAAAAAAGGATCAATATGAAAAATGCAAGATGAAGATTTGGACTTACATGCGTTGGACAAAAAAGAAAAAAATTGCTGGTTCCGAAAACAAAATAAAATGTTCCTACATTTAGACAGTGAGAGGAAAACATAAAAAAATTAATTTAAAAAAATCCATAACAATTGGGTTATTTGCATTCAAAAATGAAAATTTAGACAAAACGCTTGCAAAATGCAACATTGCTCGCTGGAAAGAAAATTAATAAATGTAAAATAAAATAAATGTGTGTCATAATAGGCTTCACATAATCCCCTTCACCAACCCCTAAAAACTCAAAAATGTAATTGCTACAGGTTTTTCTCAGTCGAATCCTTTGATCTTTTCCAAGTTTGTATCATTTTAATAGTATACAAAGACACCTCGTATTTGCACAAAATAATCATTAGCGAACTTCAAATAGAAAATTTAAAGTGTAAACTTCACAATCTATTTAAAATGTTTGTAGAAAAATACGATATTTTTCTTATTTGGTCCAATTTCCGTACTGGACAACAAAAGTAAACTATGTACTTCAGGGCTTCAAAAATTCAACAGCACGTTTTCGCAACGAAACGTCCAGGATAATAAAAGGGACGTTAAAACCAAGTTACTTTTAGCCCGTTTCTAAATGCGTTAAGCAATTTATTACGAGAAAATCATAATCAGTTGCTTATTTCATGTTATGTTATTCAATAATGAGGCTTGGTTCCATTTGTGTGGTTACAAGAATAGGTATATTTTGACAGGAGCAATGACGCCAATAGTGGAAAGGGAAATTAGAACAGGAAAAGGTAGCGAGGAAATACACGAAAACGAAAGTGAATTGAAGAAACTTTAGTGAAAAGACGCAATGTGGTAAGAAAGGAAAGTCAACAGCGAAACTACAGTACCAGACGACGACGCTCGTAAATGTGACTGCGAGGTTAGATATTGGATAAAAAGGGGTTTGAAAGAAAAGGAATATTTAAAAAAAGAGCAACCTACTGGTAGGAAAAGAAATGTACAGAGTTGGTATCCACGATGAAGAATAACGAAAACATTTTTAGCACGGAAAAGGGCCAACTCATCTTATGCCATCAAATTTAATTAATGACTTCAACGTTTTATTTACATACATTTCTTTATACAGAGTGACACACCGAAATCGAAACAGACGTGTTTCCAGGTATTTAGACGCTTAAAAAAAAAATGCTCAAACAGGTCAATTTTCTTTGGAAGGGGGACAAATGTTTTAGCTATTTTAGTCACCTACCCTAAAGGGGGGGGGGGAAGTTCACCATAAAATTTTTAAATGGAAAGTGGTATTTTCAAACCTATCATTTGAAAGAGCAATCGATGGGCTTTACAGATGAAAGTCTGTAACTAACAAAAAGCGAAATGCTCCAAACCGAGTAGATACCCCTTGCTATTTCAAAATTTTGGGGCAAAACATGTGTCCTTGCAAAGAAAATTCATCTGTTTCAATATTTGTTAAGCAACTAATCTCCAAGGTGACATAAAAAAAGAAAGTTCAAAGCTCACTAACTGGGGAAGTAATAAGTAATAATCAGAATTAAAAAATTCAAACACATCTGTAAAACCCATTCAAAGCTCTTTCAAATGATATGTTTGAAAATACCACTTTCCATTTAAAAATTTTATGGTGAACTTCCCCCTCCCCTTTTAGGGTTGCAACTAGGTGACTACAAATAGCTAAAACATTTGTCCCCCTTCCAAAGAAAATTGACCTGTCTGAGCGTTTTTTTTTTAAAAAAAAAACGTCTACTGGAAAACACATCTGTTTCGTTTTCGGTGTATATTTCCAAAAACTTTAGTATATGGGTGCGCAAAGTAGGGAGGCGTGACATAATACCTTTTAACGAAAAATATTCGCTTGAACATGAAATCTCCGATGCCCATTTTTCAATATTACCACATTATTTATACAATACTCACCTCTAGTTAGATCGAGCGATGTGACTTTTCCATTCAGTTCGATGTCGTTCGGACTGCATTCGGTTCTGGTATCCCAGAATCTGATTCGTTTATCGAAGTGACCGCTGATGAACGTCGTCCCCGATCCGTCGCCGATCACCAAATCGTTGCAGCTCGAACCGGCGAATTTCGTCTCGACACCTGTCGCACAGAAAATGCAAAACGTCAGGTCATCCGAACGAAAAATTCCCGTATTGTTCGGACATCGAACGAGAGCGCATTGCGACTCAATCGGTTCCTTCGTTTTCTGCGCGAGACGGGCCGCTTAATTCGAAGTCAATTGAATTCGATTATGTAATTTCAATTTATCATTAGAATCCAATTGACTGCAGATGGACGGCAAGTTGCACAACGGTACGGGTATTCACGTACAGTATGAGTGCATAATGAATCCGGAAACAGACGTTTACGAACTACGAGAAGACGTTTATTAACGATTTTCAAATGTTTTGTTAGTTGATGGCAAATTGACGGTTCGGTTTTTGTTTAATTTTTGTCAATCTGAAATGAATCATCATCATCTTCGACAAGATGATCGTACATAAAGAAACACATTTCCTTATGTAACGTTTAAATGTAGTTATGATCTAACTTACAAATGCATAAAATAAAGCCTTGATATGAATAAAAAAAGTAATTAAATCCAGGAAAGGACAATGCGTATAAAATAACGTTGAACAACCTTTGTTATTATAACCCATCGTACACATAACGACTTTCGCTTTTTCCAACAACTTGCGTAGAAATTTCAATTAACCGTATTAAACGTCATAAAGTTTTATAATTAAAACTGCTCGCGTTTTTCTGGAACGGCACAAATCGACGAATTAAATACGCAGAATTATGTGCATTATAATTAATAACAACAATAATAACAATAATTTTGCATTATATTAAATTAGCCATGAGGAGTTGCTACATCAATATAATTATCTGGATAATTAAATTACGCGACTCAAGATAAACTCGCTCTCTACGAATTGCTATGTAATAATGAATTATATCATTAGAAGGAGAACTAATGGCCGTAATATAAATTATGTATCGCTAGAGAGGGAAAAAATACGAAGACGATTTTTTTCCTTGTCAAGTGAAACATACGTCTAGAACAGCAGGAGCTTAGCAGACCGGAAAGCAAGAAAAAATAAAAGCCCTCCAACAAAAATACAAACACAACTCTAAAGCTTCTCCAATCAGTACTAATTCAGGATTTTAAATAACACTTAATTACAAATTAACTAATTTATTTACAGTCAAATCTCAATATTTTTTACATAATTTTTAGTAAATTTTGTGCGAATTTATACACTTCAAATTAAAAATAGGCCATTTTAAGATTTTACTTCAATGAACAAAGAAAAACCATATACAGGTGTTCCAGAAGAAAGCATTATTTTAGAAACAAATTTATTTATAATTTTGCTTAACAGAGTCATAATAATGGTAATTAAAAATATTTTAAAATGAATTTTTACATTTCTGAAATGTTAAAATCTACACACGAATTATCTTTAAAGAAATAAGATATATTTTTGACCTCACATTACACTGCCATAGAAGAAATATAAAACAAATATACGTTAATACAAAACATTCACTATTGCGTTGAGGTATTCAAGTGGCAATCTCTATTATATTATTTATACGCGTTCCTGTTGGCATACAAAATCGTGAATAAATGATTCGATCGGCTAATTAATTAAAAATTAAACTTAAAATTAGATTAGGGAGCAGTCAAGCAAAGTTACACTCTATTATGCACCAATTTATCAGTAACAAATCTGTCAGACCTAGCATGTGGCAGATACAATCTGTTGTTCAAACTCACAATGAATACGTGTTTCATACACACCTGTATTCACTGAACAAAAAGTGAAAGGAATTTTTTTGTATAAATGTTTAGACGGTAGCATTGTTGTCGAAAAATAAACGATTGTAAGTCTTGTTTAATGAAAGTCTTAAGAAATAATATGATTTTTAAGTTAATTCCATATTACGGCTGGGCCTTCAAAAAGCTCTATAAAAATATAACATAAATATAATTTTCTATTACGGAGCGAACCCATCTTACACATATTTGTGAGGCGTATAAATGATTGCGCGTAAATACATGCCATTCAAATTAATATTTAATAATTTTTGAAAAATTTAAATAAAAATAATTTAAAACCCTCTTCATGCTAACAACATTTTTTGACGTGCCACCTTCGGCACGCGTGCCATAGGTTCGAAGTGCTTTCTATATTAGGTGATATCTTCGTAGTACTCCAGAAGGAACATATAGGTTA
Source organism: Lethrus apterus (assembly GCA_018397195.1). Taxonomy (NCBI): domain Eukaryota; kingdom Metazoa; phylum Arthropoda; class Insecta; order Coleoptera; family Geotrupidae; genus Lethrus; species Lethrus apterus. The sequence goes on along the minus strand of JAFFZR010010012.1, from coordinate 8,288 downwards.
TGCATGATAAATTTTATTTGATTCCGCGTTATTTTAAAGGAGATTTGTTAATGTGTCAAGGAACCGAACCCCGAACATATCCACCAATGAAATTCTCACTTATGGCACAAAGTATGTTGAGACGGTTCATTAGTTTATGGAAAAGAAAGCACAGGCATTTCTGACAAAATAAATTAATTAAAAACATAAAATAACTTTATATAGCGCTTTAAAGCGTCATAATGCTCCGTGATTTGTGATTCAATAAGCTTAGTAAATACAACGTTCGATGTAAGATCGCAAACGAGAAATTTTTTTTTTTAAAATTTATCCCATACGGATTTGTATAAACGTTTCTAAGAGTCACGTTACAATGTATTTGGCTCAAGTTGAGGCATTTGAACATTTACTTCTTTAATCACGTCTCTTAACTAAGATAGGTTGGTAATAGCCGAAAATAAAAATATCATCTTAGAATAAATTTCAATTTAACTTGAATATTTAAGAAAAACTATAAGCAGTTTTTATCCTTTTATCGATTTCCTTTAGAAACAAGTGTCTATCAATAACGTCGCAAGACAATTTAACTCCAGGAAGAAGGAAGAAGAATAAACATATTAATGAAAAAGTAGTAATAAATGATTCAAAATAAAATGCAATTATAAAATACTCATCTAGCAAACACTTCCAACTAAACCAAAATGTTCGCATTGCTAACAAAATATTGATATACACATTGTATCGGTACCCCGATAATCCATAGCGTTTGAAATAAACTCATTTTCAGCATTAAACGATTCCATGTAATAAAGATTTATGTCGAACTTGAAAATTAATTCGCACCCGTCTCTTTCCCAATGAGAGAGAAATACAGTATAGAAAGACCGGAGGGTGTGTGCGGTGCACAGATAAGTGCTGAAAAATGTGGGGACGTAATTTAATTTAAAATCAATTTGGTGAAGCTAAGTGATGCGTCGGTGACAAGAAAATTTGTGGGTCGACATCGATTTTGAGGTAGCAGATTGGATACGGGGAGTTCGACGGGATCCAATAGTAGGGATACGCCTCCGACATAACATTACAATGGGCAACGAGCAGGAGAGATGTGTACGTTTAATCGACAGACGAACAGGAACTGCTCCTCGTAAAATCATAATCACATTTCCTACGACTTTTTATACTGATTACGACCGAATATTAAATTTTAGCGCCGGGCGTCTGTTTTTGAAGTTTAATGATCCATAAAATTAAGGGGACTTGTTCGGCGGAAACCAGATATTTCAGGAGATGCCAGTTGCAAATTTACAACAGGACAATAGATAAATTTAAATTAGAATGAAATCTACAGCATTTTCGTGTATTAGATACACGAAAATAAATGTTTTTCGAGTTGGTTGTTTATTGTAAGCTAGCAATCAACAATACTTACATGCATCATTCCTTAGATTCCATATTTTCAGCGTACGATCATGACTTCCAGTTACTACCTTCGAAGGTTCTCCGAGAAATTTAGCAGCCATGACCTTACCGGAATGTCCATTAAGCGTGTGCTGTAAAAAAAAAACGAAATCATGAAAAATCGCATTGAACATCAATCTTTCCGGTTGTGTGTGTTTCGCTCAAACAATGAGAAGAGAGAGGGGGGACGGGCTGTAAATGTTTCGATTTTGCAAAAGAACGGCGTAGCACCGTGACAAGTGACAGGCAGATCGCCCGAAAGATTGGAAATCGACTAGAATCACGATCGGTATTGCTGTTTTAAAATGGAGCACGTCCGTGGGGCGTGAACTGTGATTTAAAACGTTGCGATTCTGGGATTCTGGGTACGGGTCCGGGTACGGGGCCGTAGTGTGCCGTATTCCGATCGCGACGTTTACGACGATACATTTTTTCGCGTCGACGAAATGTCGCCGTCGAACCTCCCTGTTTAATTTGTCGCGTAGAGATTTGTTGGCTTGCGTTTTTTGCTTTCAATTATAAATAGAACTGTCTAATGAAGAATTTCGGTGATCGTTTGATAGACGCCGATTTTTTATTATTGATCTTTTAACCAATAAAAAGCTACAACTGTAATAAAAATATATTTATTACGATAAACAATATTTAGAAAAGATATATATGTGTTTCAAATCGTTCATTCATTGTAAAATATTTTCACTATGGAAAATATAATAATAATGAAATATTCTTTATTAGGCGAGATTTAGCTTAAGCTATTCATCCTTAACATAAAATACAAATGAAATTTTTTTGTATGTAATTAAGTCAATGGTAAAAAGTTTATGGCCACCTATAGAGAATTAATTATTCTTCATCTGAATGACTACTGTCCATAATGTTATAATATAATTACATTTAATAAAATTAAAATGCGTGTCCGTTAATATTTACAAAAGCATTTTTATGGCGGAGTCATTAAATAAACAAAGCGATAGAATTATTACTGTCAAAAGGGCATATAATTAACAATGGATATTTTATTTTGCACTTGTACAAGTCATACACGATCTTCACCGTACATTTCCGTTATTCAGCACAACAATTCCGAGCTAACTGTTAATTACGAAGAATTTTAAATCGAAACCACCAATTTAGAGAACAATGTAGGATCAAATAGGTTTTAAGTGAGGTTAGGTGTACAAATTCATAACCTCAAACGAACCCGACGTTCTACGAACGCAACGTAGCAATCAACAATTTTAATGCGAGATGATTGACAGCTTACATACAAACTAAGTTGTCGTACACAACTTTGACGATAAAATTTCATATATTCCGCGGAAATATTAAACGCAGTTATGTGGAATATACATGTGACGCGGCTTTACGTGCGGCGTTTTCGAAAACGGCAGCACGACGTCCTCGCGAACGGACCGACAAACGCTTTTGAATTATTAAGTTATTACGACGAGAGCTCTGCGTCGGGCAACTTTCAATGATTATTATTATATGCAATCATAGCGTTTTCTTCGTTTGTTATTTTCCGACGATCGGTATTCGAAAGAGTAGCGCTGCGAGCAGCTTCCTGATCTTACCAAGTAATTAAAATGGCACGACGGACGATCTGAAAATAAAATGTCCGACAATAACTACGACTAATGTGTAATAATTAGCGGTTATTTTGAACAAAACGTTGTTAAGATTAATAATACACACGACAATGGACAATGGGGACGCATTATAACAACTATGCAAAAAGAAAACCATTAATGTTATTAATGCCGTTAGATGAATGCAGATCCGGCATTGAATAAATATATTATCACATACTTTTGAAACTTTTGTATTAAACTATGTAAAAACAAAAGGGCAACAATCACTCAACGAAGTCTATCCCGTAAGGAAAGACTTTTTGTACTTTCTGTACTTTAATGAATGGCTAAAAAATGCATCATTCAAAGGAACCTAATTTTACCCATATGACCAGACAAGTTATAAACCGTGCACGTAGATTACGAAAGCATGAAGATAATAGGCGAAGCCTACAGAAATAATCAGTTATTTTTCATTCAACAGTTTTCAAATGTTTTACAAAAATGTTAAAAAAACTTTAAAGTTTATACTTTAAACTTATAGTTTTGCTTATACAACTAATAAAGTACATGCCGGTTCTGTATAAGATTCTATAAATTTTCTTATAAGAAATACTGAAAAATAAACCACCTACTCCAGTTGCTTACATGCTCTCGCGTCTTTTTATAAGTCGACTTAAAACAGGCATAATTGTCTCATAATGCACTTAATTAATAATAAAATACGTGGTCGGGTGCACAATCAAGATACCGTTTCCGTCAGTTTTAAAAAGTGCCCATTTGACCACCCACGCATGTAATATTGCTCGCGGTCTAGGCGGAATTTATGGCATTCATTAGCTGAAAAAATATACCACACTAATTACAAGTTATTTACAATCCGGAGTCGGTGTATACTTTGCCAGTTAGTCGGGAGTGGATATAGTGGTTATTATTTTATTAAGGTAAAATATTACCTTCACGTAATTACGTAAACTAAAGGGCAAAATGGGGAAAAATCGGTATTTGTTTGCGAACTGCACGCGTTATTACGTAATGAATTTGCAATTGATGTAATAGAGCTTACATCACGAACACTATAAGAAAATTCACATAATAGCATGATTACGGTTTTTCATTGGAACACGTGGAACATATTAAATAAAACGTAATAAATGTACATCATTTAAGGTTATTGAGATCAACTTTCAGCTTCATTAATCCACATTATTATCGATATCAAAAATTAACAATAAACACAAGTTACCAACATTTTTCGATGATGATAGTTAAATAATGTTGCAAAAATAATTAAAATGGACCATTCAATTTCTAATCACACAAGTACTCATCTACTGCAGGAGTGTCCAATAAGTCGGTCGCGATCGACCGGTCGATCTCGAAACGATTTTTGGTCGATCGCGAAGCGATTTTTGGTCGATCGTTCAGCATTACTCCTTTGTATTTTAATTACGAGCGAACCCAACCCATCATACCCTCGAGCTCGAATCTTTATTCCAGAATTTTAAAAATTGTACTCTTTTGAATTTCAATTACGGAGCGAACCCAACCACATACAACTCATATTTTATTTTTAAGAATAATAGTTGATCATATTATACCGGGTGGCGGAAAAGAAACGAACGGGTTTTAATAGTCTATAACTTCATTATTTTAATGGTTTTTTTTTATTTTTCAGATTGTTGTAAAGAAGACTTGGGAAATTGAGAATGGAAACACTACTGAACATCGAACTAGAATAATTCAATTTTATTTTGAAAACCGACGATCAATTGTTTTAACGCAACGAGCTTATCGCCGTTTTTTCAATGTAAGAACTGGACCGTCAGAGGCAATGATAAATTGCCTGATTGCACGTTTTCTACAACTAGGCGCTGTCTGTGACCTTCCTCGAAATGGAAGACCACAAACGGCTCTCAATGAAGACGCGAGCAAGAGAGTGTGCAGGAATATCCAACAACGTCAACAAGGAGACGTTCAACGCAACTTGGGTTGTCGCGAAGATCAATTCAACGAATTATGAACAAATTGCAGATGTTCCCTTATAAAGTGCAGCTTGTTCAAGAGCTAAAGCCCACCGATTACCAACAGCGATTTTTTTCGATTTCTTTAAAGCAAATAGCTGAAGAAAATCATGATTTCATACACAATCTGATAATGAGTGACGAAGCTCATTTTCAATTAAATGGCTTTGTCAATAAACAAAATTGCAGAATATGGGCAACGGAAAATCCTAGGGTAATTCATCAGCGGCAATTACACCCTCTTAAGGTTACAGTTTGGTGTGGAATATCATCGAAACGGATCATTGGTCCATATTTCTTTGAGGATGAAGTCGGTAATGCAGTTACCATCATCGATGCTGCTCAATACGGCAGCATGTTGGAAAATTTCTTAAGGCCTGCTGTGGAGAACCATCCATAAATGTAGTTTCAACATGATGGAGCTACAGCGCGTACAACAAGGGAAAAATGGCGCTGTTACGGGACATTTTCGGTGAATGCATTATTTCAAGAGGCAGAGATTTTAATTGGCCGCCGCGTTCGCCGGATTTAACCGCTCCCGATTTTGTCCTTTGGGGGTATTTGAATGAACGTGTATACGTGAATAAGCCACAGACCATAACCCAATTAAAGAATAATATTCGAGAAGAAATTCAAGCGATAGCTCCGGAAATCTTAAAAAAAGTCATGGAAATAGTTGAAAAAATTTTATAGGCTAGATTGACGAATTATATTAATAAATATGCTATACAGAAAACTCTTATACAATATTAGAATGAATCAAAAGTGTTGCCAAAAATATCTTCCAGAACAAACAACATTGAATTTTTGAAATATTTTTTCTGTAGTCTATTGTCATCACTTAAGACAGCCTGTATATAAAAATAAAATATTATATACTTTATATAAATGTAAGGTAGATATTTACTTTTAATGAATGCGATAAATCACATTTGCAAGGCATTTGACCTTGTAGAGTAGCTGAATCGTTACGGTATTTAAATTACCGTGTCTGAAATCAAAAGCAGACAGTGGATGTTAACTTTGAATGACGTATACGAATGGAACATCGTAACAATTAGCATATTATATAAAACAAGAGTTATATCATAAGGCGATAATTTACATATTTAGTGGTTTGGAAAATGCAAACGGGCATCAAGACACCTCGTATATTACGTAGCAACAATTCCGCCGAGTTTAATAGAAATGTTGGACGGCAAGAACATAATGACCACTTAAGGATTATTGCTTTTATATTGCACATTATAAGTAGTTTAATTAGCAAGCAACCGAAAGTGAACACGCTTTGAACACAGTTTGCAATATTGACCACAATCGCCGGTTCATCTGGCGGCAATTAGCCTGAATTTAATGTATCGCCACCGCGAATCAAATGTTTGTTTAAAGGATAAATTCCGAGTGCATTCTCTTTTTCCAAGTTGGGTTTACCCACCACGTTATCGTAATATTTTACGACTATGTACATTGCGCCGCTACGAGTCAAACATGAATATTCATTTTATATAGAGATCGTGTACCACTAAACTGTATTCCCAATTGCAGCGAACTTTACAAACTTATGCACGACGAGTTTATAAAGCTGAATTTTTTGCTCCGCAGAAACATTTTCCTAGAATACCTATGAGATCCAAAATTAGTTTATAAAGCTTTAGAGATAACTTGCTTGCATTTTGCTTCAATCCAACAAAACCATTAAAAATGTATCATTACAAATCACTTCAATATTATTTTTAAATTTATTCCCAGGATGTTGCATACAGTTATCCTAATTTGAATACTATAAATTGGCCTTCATGATCATCAAATCTAAATAAATTTAAAAAGTAAACCTGACAGGAATTAATAAAGGGGTAATTAACGTGACGAAAGAAGTCATTACTCGCCTAACTGTAAACGGATCACATTTCAAGTATTAATTTACCTTAATTTTATAAGGTTTTTTTTTTAGCGTAGAATATAATTACAATTTTTTATTTTGAAGGTTTGTATTGTCAAAACCATTTGAAGAATAAATTCTTTTGGTTAAAATGTCTTATTCAATTTAAAACCTAATAGCAGTCGTAAAATTGAGTTGTTGGCAAGACGTTGTTTCCTATTGTGTATTTGCTTTAGTAAATTTCATCACTTTGAATAAAACGTAATCAGTTGAGACCTGCACTTCTTTGTCAACTCCACTGTCAATAACGTCGTTAGCTATTTGTCTTAATTTATATCTGTCCGGGCAGGAAAGTCATGCTCATGACAGCCACTTTGTATCTGTTTCGCATAGAATAAATAGAAAACGAACTCGTAACAGTATCGTGTATAGAGCACGTACATTCATTACGTTTCTACAATTTCTTTTAACGCCACGGCGAATTTACATTATTAGAATGGATGCATTATAAATTAGCGCATTTCTGACTCCTTTCAACGACACGTCTTTATTTTATGAGCACGACCATGGCCATAAATACATCTTTCACGACGCGTAATGTAGGTATAAATTATAGTTGTGAATTTTATTGCACCGACAGTCTCCTTCCCGCATTAGTATTTTCATTACAAAAACATTATGCAACAGTCGTAATTAAATAACTACTAGAAAATCGAGGAAAGTTATTACATTGTAAATTACAGGTATTCGTTAAATAGGTTTAATTATAAAGGAACATGTGCAGCACAACAATTACAATAAAATTTTACTGTATTAGAACGTCTAACTTCGTTTACAAACATGACAAATTACTTGTATATATACAGAGTGCACCATCGTATAGCATATTCACGAAAAACTATATTTCTAATCATCTTAGGAACTTGAATTTAGCGGTCAATAATCTACAGTGGAAGTACTACAAAATAGCCATTCTATTTTTTCAAATAGACGCTCCGACCGGCGCACAGTGGGGCGAATCGGTGCATTTTTGGACATAGCCCTACATTTTCGATATTTATAATTAGATATTGATGAAACTTTAACTATATCTAATTTGTTAATGTAGCTTTACACCACAATGAAAGATTTGTCTATAGTTGCCCTTGACAACCCAAGAAACCTGGTCAAATTAGAAAGTTTTTTGCGATAATATAATAATATTTTATTTATGTGGGAAATTAAGCGTAACAAGTATTAAATTAATAATGTAAAAACTAAGTTGTTTCAATGAAATATAAACTGTAATTACAAAAGAAACAGAAATAAAGTTGGCATAAAATACCAGCTATATAAAGATACATACAGAGTGTCCACGGAAAAACGAAACACCCT
>JAFFZR010010011.1:0-13989 GCA_018397195.1 Lethrus apterus | reverse complement strand
TTAGCCCTGAAGTGAGTGAGTACGCGAAATTCATTCAAAATTTTCGTAGAAGTTGGGTTTTCTGTTGTTTTCAACTTCTAGTAGAAAATCTTTTTTGTAAGTTTTTAGAAATTTTACAAACAATAAACTAGTTTTATCCATATCCCTATTAGTTAGGCATTTATTTATAGTCACATTTGTTTTTGGAAATTCTATTATTATTGATGTTATATAGCAGGTTATTTTTGTATAATAGAAATAGGAATGGACCAAAGGTTCCACCCTGTGGAATTAATTATGTCATAAGTGCCAATATTATGTATGTTCCCTAGAAATTCTGGATTAATCAAAAGCTTTAAAAAAGTTGCAAATTTTTGATTTTTGTAGAAATAGAATTCTGTGAGTCACACTAAAGTTAGTAAAATAACTCCCAGGTATTTGTTTTGGAATGTTTGTAATTTGCACGAATTTGTCTTTACATGTGAATTCAAAACTTAAATTGGAAATTTAAATCAATTTATGTTTTGTATTTAATTTTTGTAGGTGGTTGAAAGTCAAAATCAAATGAGTCACGTGGGGCAATACATCTTAGTACAGAGGGCTGGTGTAGGTGATCCGCAAAGCGTACCAAGATCTTCAAGTGCCCCACCGTCACAACAACAAGTTGGAACGATAAACACTGGCAGGGCGTCACAGCTTGTTTCTGTCGGTGCAAGAGGTCGACCGGCAAGTGTCGATGTTGAGCATCCGAATTTGCAAGGACCGTCAAATGATTTCGTTGTGCAGTGTCCGAATCCTGGAACACAAGCGGTGACGCGAAGACAAAGACTGCAGACGGGTGTTGTGTACGGTGACGTTAGTGTGGACAACCAGTTACAAAACTACACCATAATTGGCGGTGGTGGTGAGAATGTGATGGTCGATCATCCGGGGGCTGCCATGCAGTCGCAGATGATCGTGCAGCAAAAACCCAGGCCTAGTAGCGAATCTTGTCCCTGTAGCCTTAAAGCGATGGTCGTTTGTAAGAAATGCGGCGCTTTTTGTCACGATGACTGCATTGGACCGAATAAATTGTGTCGTATTTGCTTTATACGGTAGGCTTTTTTTTCGTCTTTTTTTTTTGTTTTTTTGATTCCTGTGATTGACGCTCATTTATTACAAAATTTTTAATTTGCGTTTGTTTTACGTGAACGTGAAAGAAGAAGTTATATATGAGGAAATAAGGTTTGTACTATTTTTGTTTTATTAGGGTTGTATACAGGATGAATTACAAATTATTTTGCCAAATTATATTTTTTTTTTATAGACGAAAAAAAGTTGTTTATATTTTTTAATAGAAGTAAAAGTTCAATTTTTTTATAGGAACATATATATTTATTTTTAAACGCGAAAGCCAATACATTGAAAGCTACACGTATTATTTAATAGGTCAAAATATTAATTCATCCTGTATATTTGTAATTATTTATTATTGGTGAATAAATCATTTACCTAAAAGTTTTATCCATTAATCCTTAAAGAAAACTTAATAAATCATAAGATCTCATTATTTCCCTTTATTATCCTATACACATATAAACTTCAAAATTATTTAATTTACCAATAAAAAATAGTTACTTTATTTAAGTATTTATTTATAGGTTTAAAAATGTTAACTCAAAAGACTTTTTGTAGTGATTAAATGTTACTATAATTTATAGTATTAAGCATAATACATTTAAAAATCTCTATATTAGCTTTGATAATAAATGTGGTGGTTTGTGTGTGTTGTCCAAGATATTAAATTTGTACATTTCATTTCATTTAGTGTGTTTTGTAAAAATTTCTTCAGTTTTTGATAAACACAAACTGCCACTAGTTGATAATAATACTCTTTGGGAATGTTGTGTATAATTTATTGTATTAACGTAAGCTACAAATTGTTCTCAAACATATTAGTTTCTAATCAACCTTGCTTTTTTGCTAAAATGTCTTCCAATATAACAGCAAATTTTTCGCATTTTTCATAAAATAGAAAAAAATGTTTCGTGTTTAAAACGTATATTCCGATAAGTGACAATTAGCAAGTTGAAGAACCATTTTGTCTGAGAACAACTATTATCACGAACTGAGCTTTCTTTTAAATTATTGCCCATTAGATTTTCAATTTTTATGCTGTGAAAGTGTTTAACCTACCTCAGGTCTTCATCATATATTTTCTGAAAATTTCAAGGAAAAAAATCGCAGTGCAATAATTTTCTCTTATTAATTTTTTAAATCGACTAGGCTTTCTTATCGTTTTGGTTTCTCTGCTTTGGCCATTTTTAATTTACTAGATGACTGAGAAATGCTTTGGAGCGTAGATCTTAGCACACGATAGAAACTATTTAGAAACTGTGTATAGTTGCATTATTTTCGTAATAAAAAATAAAACAGAAATATCACAATGTTTGCGATATTGTTTCATTGTACAGTTTTTTGATATTCATTTCTTAATTATTAAGTATGTATTTATCAGTTAGTTTTATAAAGTTTTAAACTTAATTGTCTGTAAATATTGTAGTATCGATTTATATGCTGTATTACGAAATATACGATATTATTTCACGTAATGTGAATTTACAATTTTTTTTTCTTATTTCCTTCGCTTTAAAACCTATTATACTGTAGCTTTCTCAAAAACTGTAAATTGTACATTTTATTTTCATTTTATGTCCACTTGTGGGTGAAAATTCCTTTCAATATGTATTACAAAACAAACTACAAATTTTATTTTTAGGTTTATTTTAAATAATAATAAAGAGAACAAAATACAACAAAAGATATGGCAATTTTGGCATTAAATGCTTTGGCATAATTTACTTTATTCTAAACCCAAACAAGATAAATTAAAAACGTCGACGTTTTATCATTACTGCATTAATACTAAAAAATCCTTAGTACGACATTGTGAAAATACTTTGTAAAAATACTTTTATAACTACAAGGCAAAGTTAATAACACAGTTTGTACGATTTTAGGTTAGCATTTTTCTTTTAAGAGGAAAAAAGTCCATTCCAAACTAACTAAATGAATCACTAATTATCACTAGTAACTTGACTATCTAATTCATCTTCCAAACTGACGTCACTAATGTCAAGTTTGGAAGGTGTGGCACTGGCTTTATCAAGTTTTTCGCCTGTACGATGATCGACAAAGATTTTCTCTCCGTCGTTGTTGTTTAAACGTTGAAGGATTTCATTTGGTAGCGGTGGTTCGAAAGCTTCGAAATCTTTGTCTTCGAAAATCAAATTTTCTCCCTTCTCTTCCATTTCCGATTGATCCGAATCGTCGATTTTTGACATAAGTTTGATTTTATCACAAATCATGTAACCTTCAGGTTGGGTTATTTTACTTTGTGTGAAATGCCATTTAATGTGGTCGCGCAAGAAATGCGCTTGTGGTACCGAATAGTCGCAATGTTCACAAGTGTAATTACTAGTTGAACCAGATACGCTGATATGTCGCTTCTGGTGATTATCGACGGCGTCTTTACGATGATTTGTGTAGGGGCAATTCGGGCACCAAAATAATTTTTTTTCTTCAGTTTCTTTAGCACTGCTTGGCGCAGTCGACTGTTTTCGTTGTTCTATCATCATAGTTTGTTTCACAGCAATTGGCAACTCCAAACATTTAGATTCATCGTCAATTTCTTCCATTTCTTCACATTGATCGGATTTTCGTGCAGCTTGCGCGTCATCATTCATCTGATGCTTTTTAATGTGCTGCGAGTAATTTGCATAATATTTAACTGAATAGTCGCAGTAATCACATTTGTATCTTTGTTTGGCACCATGCAAGGTTAAATGTACTTTGTATTGATCGCGTTTTTCAAAAGCACTTGGACATTTGTGACACTTATAACGTTTTTCCTTCATGCGACCATTTTTCAACGAAGTTGGATAAATAAAATCGGGATTTCCATGCATTTGTGACCCAAACTGGGGATCTGTACGACAAGTGGTCGTGGGAATTTCAGTAGCACGTATTAAATCGTTACGTTGTTTTTGTTGGGCTTCGTTCTTTTGTTGGAAAAGATCTGTACCAGATAAAGGAACGGTCGATTTTGAGGTTTTTATTATTTCTTCAGTTTCGATATCTCTGCAATCTTTACCATCTTCATCAACTATCCAGATGTACTCGCCATGTTGATTGGCAGTAACGTATATTTTCGGTTGTGGATGATCTGGGTGAAATTTGTAAAGGATTTTGAAGGTTTTCGTTCTTTCTTGATATTCCGTAGTGTGGACATTGTGATGGGCTAATATGTGCCGTTTTTCACGTGCAGTATACGTGCAATAATCGCATTTGTAAAATAATCTCCCACCGTGAAAGGTTAAATGTATGTTAAATTCTTCTATTTTTAAGAATCTAGCCGGACAGTTCTCGCAAAAATATAAAATTGTGTTGTTGTTTGTTTGTTCATCGCTATCTTCAATCAAATCCATTGGTTCTTCATCCTCTTCTAACGTAATTGAATGTGGATTTAAAAACTGCGACATTTCTTTAATTTGTTCATCATCTGATTTTGTCCCATCGACCAAACAATGGATTCTACCATATAAACCTTGGTGCACTTTAGAATGTGATGATAAGACACCAGCATTATTGCACACGTAATTACAATCAGAGCAACGGTGTTCAACCTCGTTGGTTCTGCTCGTGTTGGGATTTTTCTCTCGTGCGCCGTGCATTTTTTCATGTTCTTGTATGTTAACTTTACGTAAATTGACATGCGGGCAAAAACGGCATTTGTACATTTTGGAGAATTTACCTCCTTTTGATACCCAAACCAGTGGAATGTCAGGGAAACTTTGCTGTGAATCCAAACCTTGCACTTCTTCAATCTCATCTGAAATTTCATCTATATCAACTTCACCATTTTGTTTTTGATTAGCGAAGCCATGCACTTTGAGATGTTGATGTAGAAGATGTCTCTTGCTCACATTGTACCCGCACGTCTGACAAACGTATTGCCCACCTCTTGGTTTATGAAATTGCTTGTGATACGAATACTGTGACTTACTATTGGTGACATATGGACATATTCCACATCCGTATCGTTTTGTGACTTCGTTATCATTTCGTTCCCGTTTCAATAAATAATCTTCAGGATTGTTGATACCGTGTAATTTAAGATGCGAGTGCAGAGCTTCGCGTTGCGAAACGTAAAAGTTGCATATTTGGCATTTGGAAATGCTGTCCATTTTTGGGATATGACCTTCAAGATGTTGTTCGAATTCGTCATTATCGTTGTTGGAAAATGGGCATTGCTGGCATTTGAACGTTCCTGTTTGAGGTAGATCCACATGGTCCGGTTCGTCCAATTGTTCGTCCACTTCCATTTTTTCCGTTCCATTTCTCGTACCGATTACGACTCGTATATCGCCGCTGTGTTTTAAGCGACAGTGACGCTGAAAATTATAAAAAAAAAAAAAACGTCAGTTGGCAATTAAATGGTTCAATGTTAAAGAAATGTATACAAAAAATAAATATATAAAGCAGTTATTTGACTCCAAGAGTTTGCATGCTGTACAGTTAATAAGTGCAGATTAATAATGTTTTTTTGATGGTAAAGCTTTGCTGAATACGAAACTTTTTAAAATTATCAAGTCGATTGGGATAAAAATAAACACAATAAAACGACATCGCAAGTTTATTTCCGATTGCAGTTCTATAACGTCACCTTTTTCTTTTTTGGAAAACACCCAAAAAACCGTTTTCACCGGATTACCGTGAACTATTAATACGAAGTTATGTAACTGCAACCTGCAAACATACAAAAAAAAAAAACGGTTGGGTTAAACGTGTTAGAAGTAAAACACCAAAATACAGCACGATGCACGACGGACCTCTTTAATCGAAGAATTGAAACCGTCAATCATAACAAACGGTTCGCGTCGAGTAAAGAGGTTAAAATCATTGTTAAATGCAGAGCAAGCTGGGTTAGTATACCTGAATGACATGCTTCCAGTTTGATACCTGATGGCAGTGGCCACATCGAAAGGGGGCTTGCCCCCTTGACAACCCACCACCTACACTTGCCTCATCTAATTCTGTATTTCCTGAACTTTCGCCGCCGTTTTGACCGCCGCCGGGGAGTTCGTAATGACCTTTTACGTGCACCAAAAGTTTTTCGCGCGATGCATCTCTGAAAAAAATATATTTTTATATTTAAAATACAAAGTGATTTTAAATGATTGACGGCACAAATCAATCATTTTGAAAATAGCGAATGAAATCTATTGGTTGTTTGCCGCTTTTTGCTTGTCATGTAAGAGAGAGATAAATCAAACATGGCAGGTTGAATACACTACGTTAATTCCGTTCATATAGTTAGAAGATTCGGACAAAGATACGACAAAAAGGCGGTTCTCTCATTCATTCGATTCGTATTAATTTACATTGAAAGTGTCAAGTCAATTTTATTGTCAAAGTTGTTTTTAATTTTCTTAACTGTATCTTTTTAAATAATCTTAAATAATAAATTAAAAATTAAATAAATTAAACAATAAATAGGCACCATAACATAACCTTAGAGGATGACAATTACAAAAAAACACCACGTACAGTTATTTAGAATCAACCTATATTTTATGTACGTTATATGCTCTTAGTTGTTATGTTGAAATCATAACTATCTGGAAAATTGGATAAGATAAGTAATACGATGTTAAGCTTAAAATTAATAAATGATAAGACGTGTTGATTTTAATTAAATAAATTGTTTTATTCAATTTCGTCGTTTCTATAATTACACATACGTCATAAATGCACCTTAAACAAACAAATGGTGTATATCATTGTGTGACGCGAGAACTTTTTTAGCCATTTTGAACAAAATTTAGAGAATGATTTTTTATACAAAAATTTGCTATAGGCAGTGCGTTCTAAGTTTAACTGCACGTCATCATATTGAACGTATACAATAAAAAACATTTGCAATCAATATCACTAAGACGTGACGCCCTTTTTAAAATTAAAACAATATAAAATCTTAAAATATTATTATTATCGACAATTTCAGACCTAAAAATCAACACCATTGACACGTTTTCTTATATATATATATGAATGACTAAACACGTGATAACACGTCAGTTCGTCGCAAAATTGCACAATCCTTTCCATTATACGCGCGACAAACATATGATTTGTTAAAAATCGAAAGGAAGTTGGCAATATTTATACACAATTCGAATCGAAGAAAAAACGGCAACTTTTCCTACAATGGAACCATGTTTACGTCAATTAAAATTTTCCACGGAATCAAGTTTTCAGTGACGCACATCGAAAAACAAACGAGTGAAAAACCGACCAAGAGGAGAAAAAAAAATTGCAATAGATGCAATTAAATGAACGTGTTTGGTCGGTCGCAGTTCGATTGCAGTTAATGATAAAATGCTAAAGCAATAGCATTTTCTTGTGTGCCAATTCAATTAATGGAAAACGCGCCGCATAATTGGAGACTTAATTGTCGCGATGTATATTATAGATGACTAGCAAATTGTATAATTGGTGCCATAAATTTCCTATAGGTAAAAATACATTTTAATAAGAAAAAGTATAATTAACACGAATGCGTGTAATAAGGACAATTAATAACGTTGATTTGTTCGAGAAATTCAAAGGAAAGTGGATACTTAATAGACTTTAAGATATCGATGAAGATTTATTGCGTAACTTAATTTAAAATACTCATAAATATTTAAATAGTATTTTTTTGGCACCCAACGTGGGACGAGTGAAAAAGAAGTCTTCACCAATCATACAAATTTTGAAATCAGCAATGATATCATTAATTTCTTTGTTACGTTATAGACAAAGCAAATGGACTCAATCACGTAAATGTTGGCAAACATTACATTTTAATAAGAAAAAGTTTAATACGAATACGTGTAATAAGGACAATTAATAACGTTGATTTGTTCGAGAAATTCAAAGGAACGTGGATACTTAATAGACTTTAAGATATCGATGAAGATTTATTGCGTAATTTAATTTAAAATACTCAGAAATATTTGAATAGTATTTTTTGGCGCCCAACGTGGGGCGAGTGAGAAATGTTCACCACAGATACAAATTTTTGACTCAGGAATGATCTAGTTACATGTGTTTAAATGAATGCATCAATTTCTTTGTTACGTTATTCACAAAGCAAACGTAAATATTGGTTAACAAGGACTTGAAAACTTAAAGGGACACGTTAAACATCATTTAAGCCTGAAGGACGATAAAACAAAAGGAAAAAATTTACTTGAGCAAAATATCCCTAAAATATTATTAAATTAAATGGGAAAGGAAGAATTTTTTTTTTCATTAGGCAAAACGAAGAAGGGCAACTTTTTCTTTTTTTTCTCATTAGGCAAAACGAAGAAGGGCAACACTCCTAAATCATACCCAGATATTTAAGAAGACGTGAAATCTCTATACATCGACGCGGGTTTCCGCGCACAAAGAAGAAGTGAGCAAAAGGCTGAGTAAAAGGAATAAAATTTTGAGGGTTAAAGTGTCGAAATCGCACCGCCACGGTGGCCAACACAGAGGCGAAGGGCCCAAACTCAACAATAAAATTTGTTGACTACGAGTAAGATACATGATCTCACTAATCACGTGACTCAACTCAAGCCAACAGCAAAAAAAAAGGCAAAGCGTTCTATAATCCTATAAAATGTTAACGAGGATTCAAAATTTGGTGGGATGTTTTTGGGGACTTCTACCACAAGCAGGTTCCCTGCGGTGGAATGTCCACAACTACAAACAGATTTCCAAGATGTAACACGTAGAAAAGATAAGATGTAACATCTTCTCGAAGAATAATGAAAATATTAGATACAAGTGGTTTTTTCATTTAAATTTTTACAAAATGCGACAGAAATCATTTATCATGCCATACAACCTTTTGTTTATTTTTGAAAAAAATCTTCTGACTAAAATTAAAAAAATTATCCTTATTAGTTTTAAAGACAAAAATGAAACAAAAAACTGCTGTAAAAGGGACCAAAGGATATTTAAACGAAAATTTTGATCATGGATCCCTTGGAAAACAAAAGAAACGAAAGCGTCATTCTTAAAACTTTGCATATATAATGGGCAAACCCAACACTTCGTACCTTTTTAAAATTCTTTGAAATTCCTTGAAAACAACGAAAGTTAATTTTTTTAGCGATTATAGTTTCGTAAAAAAGGACAGAAGATTTCAAAATAATAAATTAAAAAATAAAACAAGTACGATAACAAAAAGGCAAAACTCTCAAGAAAACAGATTGCGAAAGAAATCGACGAGTATAATAAGTGGCACTCATTTTATCAAGATTAAGTGTTTGCGTGCAAATATAGCAGACAGACATCAGTGATACTCAAAATGTAAGGGATTCGTCATTTCTATTTCAAAATATAAGACATAAAAGGATTTAAAATTGTAAAAAATTCCGGAATTGGGAAAATTATAAGAAATGAAAAGCTGAGAAAACGACAAAAACTAACAAGAAAATAAGTATAAATGAAAAATTGGATATTGAGGGTAAAATTCTGTAAAATGGATGGATTGCCGTAATTGCTAATCTTATTCCTTAGACCGGCCATGGTTATTACCGGCCAAAGCAACATGTTTAAGTTTGCTTCACTGATTAAGACTGATGTTAGCCAGGACATGAATAAAAAAATCTTTTCGACATAAGAAATATGCATCAATAGTAGAATGACATAAAGATGTTACTGAAGAACTGAAGTTCATATTCAGCAAGTGTGAAAGTCCCAAGCCAAAGCATCATATTTAAGTTTGCTTCACTGATTAAGAACTGATGTACTGATGTTAGCCAGGACAAAAATAAAACATCTTTTCCACATAAGAAATATGCAACAATAGTAGAATGACATCAAGATATTACTGAATTCATGTTCAGCAAGTTTGAAAGTCCCGACCAAAATGAAGTAGCAACAAATACTATAATGAATAAAAACATCAGACTTTATTTGTTTTCATAAAATTGATTAAAAAACGAATTTCCACTGATTATTTTTCCATGATCAGTAGAAAACGATACGATACTTAAACCCTAAAACTGAATTTTCGAAAGTGTTTTTTTTTGCCATAAAGTAAGTCGAAAACCTTAATAAAACTATTGCCCATTCCTTTGAAAATTCAGTTATTGGGTGGGACATTTTTTCAACACCTAATTGTTTGCATTTACGAAAATGTCTATTCAAATACGTTTAGGTTTGGGTTGGTAACTTAATGAAACAGCAAACCGTACTTTACACGAAAATATCAAACCAAAAAACCTCTAAGGGGGGCTGAATTTGTTGATAAAAAAAAAATTAAAATACCTGACGATGCAACGTTTCCATTATCAGTGGTTTATATTGTGAACGAGTTTCGGTCAAAAATGGATATTTAAATTTTAGGCAACGTGATCAAATTTTTAAATCTCTTACCTGAAATCGCATTTTTTGCACTTCCATAGCGTTTTCTTGACATCCGAGCCTTGTCGCTTCTTCTCCGAACTAATCTTTGAAAAGAACGCCTCGTCGGCCGCTTTCAAAGCCGGTGGTGGTCTTAAATTTTTGAGTAAAGGACTAAAATCACTGCTGCTGGGTGCCCTCGTCAATTTTGGCAATTCCGTCTTCGGCATTTGATTGGGAACATCGTGTATCTTTGGTCTTGTACCCGAACCGCCGCTAGTTTCGTTATGATCTCCACCGACGTTTATCTCCGTCAGATATTTATTATATTTGGTGTAATTGCGTCGACCCGTTTCGTCCGTCATCAAAACCTTCGCGGTTTCGTGGGCCGGATCGCGAACGGATTTCAATTTGATGTGTTTGGTGATGTCCCATCGCCAATTCGAACGATACGAACACAAAGAACATTCAAACGGTTTCTTGTTGAGATGACCGACGATGTGAACGTGGAAACGTGACGCCGTCGACGCCCAAAACGAACAATGCGGACACTTAAACACACGTTTGTGTTGCGCGATGCTTATGTCGTTGCCGTGAGTTGGAATTTTTTCGGTGACGACGGCACTTTGCGGCACTTCGTGCCCTACAGTAAAGCTGCTTTCACTACAAGGCGAACGCGTCCTTATCGACAGATCCAAAGACACGTTGTCTTCTTGTTTTTCTTCGATGTATTCTTCTTGCGGTTCTTCGGTATCGATGCTCAAGGGAAAATTGTTCCAAACGAAAACTCTATTTTCCATGGGATGATGGGTCATATCTTGCGCTTCCGATTGGGGTATGATTAAATCGGGGCTTTCTGCACGTTCCGCGATTGGGGATTTTGTCACCTCCGGACACGTTTGTAAATGTGTTAATAAATCTTTGGACGATTTGCAACGTTGTCTGCAATATTGACAACGTGTGGAGTTGGTGTTGTGAATTGGGGTGATCGGTGGCGTTGCCGTTTGTTCTTTTCCGCAGGTTTTCTGATGCGAAGACGACTCGGTAAGACATTTACTTTCGTGTCCGCAATTTGGGCACGTTAAGTTTGTGGTTTTTAACTTGGCTTTGAGTTTGTCGAAAAAACACGCATTTTTTTGTTTTAGTAGATCGGTGTTCGATTTATTTGGCGTTGGTAAGAGGTCAGGTATTTTTGGTGTTTCTTGTCTGGACGTGGGCGTTTTGAAAACATCCTCGCTGTCAAACAGCGAAGCCAGGTCTTTTAACTCGCTGTTTGATGAATTTGCACATATTTCATTGATGTCCTTTTGTGAAAGCGGCGGTTCGAGCGGTTTAGACGGCGATGACATTTTCAACTTGGTGACTGATGTTTGCGACGGTATCGGTATCAAATTTGGTATTGGGCGTGGAGTCTTCTTCACAGGTTTGCTATTGTTGTTATTATTGCGTACTATCTGATGGACTCGTTCTTCATGTTTGGCCATGTCCGCGTCCCAAGCAGACTTGTAATTACACAAATTGCACTTGTTCTTAATGTAGATGTTGCCATTGGCGTGCGATACAATGTCGTCCGGATCTATGAAATCCGAACCATAGGCGCGATGATGTTCGGGATAGTTTCCAAATTTAAGTTTCTTAACGGGCGGCGTTTTTACATTACTGTTGTGTTGGGTTTTCTTAATTTCGCTGCTTTCGGATTCTGAACGCGACGTAACCTGAAATTAAAATTTAAATAAATCGTACTTACGGTAATGATTTCATTACAACACACACAAAACTACATGTAAGCCGAAATTAAATACATAAATACAAAGATATTTGATACAAAAAAAGTCAAAACTACAATTTTTTGAAAATCATTTCTGACAGGTGACATAAATTTTAAAGCAAACCTGGGCAACAATTTCGAGCAATTACACAATTAATCTTTTACGAAATGAAGAGGATGATTAGATGCATTTTGCAATTGATTTCCGCTCTCTATTGATCGAAAGCGTTCACCAAAATCTTTAATCGACGGATAAAGAACCAACAATTTGAAAGAAATGTTCTAGCTATCAAGGTCATTAATGACAGACGACTTTTTAAGGTTTGCAAACTTAAGCCATAATCAACAATTTATATTAATAACACACAATTTTAATGTAACTCCTTTATTACCGATAGATTAACAACGACTGGTCGTATGCCACGTATAATGTAAAAAAATTACTTACAATAATAAAAATGAAACAAAAACTACCATAAAATAAAAGTGTCAAATTCTTGGTTGATAGAATACTTATCTTTTTTTTTTTTCCTTTTCTTGAGCGTGCAACCAATTAAAACGCAAGTTGTGCAATAAAATATAGAAGTCGTAACGTGGGACGCAATAGGGATTAGGAATTGTAAAATTTGTTTCATTAATTAATGTTTAAAATTATTATTTCAACCTTTTGAACTAATTGATGAAAAAAATGTATAGTAAACTATGTTTTTTAAAAAATGTTTCCATAGTAAATAAAATGTAATAAATATATTTTATTGCACAACTTGCGTTTTAATTGGTTGCACGCTCAAGAAAAGAAAAAAAAAAAAAGATAAAATAAAAGCGCACTTAAACTACATAAAACATTTTCGTAATACATTACAGGTAATTTTTTTATATCAATGTTTCTCATCGCTCATCGTAATGGTGGATGCGACGGTTTTCATAATGGACCTTACAAAAGCAATAACCTTACTACGAATTGCTTCATAGATTCGTTAAATCTGTTCATAAACCCTAAAATTTGCTCGCAAACCCATTAAATCTTTTCATAAACCCTTAAATCTTTTCATAAACCCTTAAATATATTCATAAATCTTTAAATCTGTTGATGAACCCTTAAATTTATTCATAAACCCGTGAAATCTATTCATAAACCCATTAAATCTATTCATAAACCCACTAAATCTATTCATAAACAAAATCTGTTCGTAAACCCTTTACATTTATCAAATGAAGTTAAAATGGCGAAAAGGGATATGAGCTTGGAAGGTGTAACAGCGAATTTTAAATCACCGTTTCTGAACCAAAACTGCTCTGAGGATGAGCGGATCAATAAAAATGTATTATGTTGGGTTGGGTTCGCTTAGTATATTTTATTGAAGTTTTAATTAAAAGCTAATTATTTGAAGACGTCAAACATCTGGGTATTTGCAAGATCAGAAAATTTCCACTATTAGAAACTCTCTAAAATGAATCCTTCATAAATTTCCCAAAAGCGGAAAATTCCTTAAATTTATGATTCCGTTCATTGTTTTATGTAATACACAGCCTACTATTTTCATAGTTTTTTTTTATTAGACAACATGCTGAAAAAGTCTTTAAAAGCAGGAAAACGTTCCAGCCACATTATATATTAAAGAATATAATAGCTTTTATTATTATGTAGCTTACATCATTTCAATTGTTTTATTGAAACAAGTCATCACTTAATAATTTTGTTTAAAAAATTAAAAAATACCCTTTTTAAAAAAATATATTTTTTTAAATTGATGAATCATTTGAACATTAAATAAGGATAATCGAAATACCTGACTAGGTTTTTCCCACGTTTTTTTTTT
>JAFFZR010010008.1:0-14294 GCA_018397195.1 Lethrus apterus | reverse complement strand
TGTTCATTAAAAAAAATCTAATTATCTGAGTTGGCTCTGAAATGTGATGCGCAATTGTTTTTTTGTGTGAAGCATTGTAATCAGCGGAAAAATCACTGTATCTTTGCTAATTTAACCGACTCTGTAGCTCCAAAAATAACGAAGATAGCAATAGTGCGCAGATAACTTTGAACACCCTGTACAAAGGCTCAAACACTTAACTGGGCTGGACATATAATAAGGAGACCAACGGAAGTAATAAGAACGGTAACACGATGGATCCTATTATGGCCAAGAAGAAGTGGTAGAACGAATAATACCTGGAGAAAGGAGATAGAAAAGGACACACGAGCGCTAAGAATAGTAGATTGGAAAGCGAAATGTCAGAACAGAAAAGTATGAAGAAAGATAACAAATGAATCCAAGACCAACAAAATGTAAAAAATAAAATTAGAGTTAATCTCGTACGATAATTGACGGTAGGTCAATTATCATTATTTATCTGTGCGGTTAGGTAAGTGCACTGATTAATAATTACATATTTGTACTTTGACATGAGTGATTACAAACATGAGAAATTTATATGTATAAATTCTTAATTAAAGTTATGTAAAAATTTATAAATTTCAAACAAGTCTTACCTCTAACTTCAGTTTGTTCCAAAATATGAATTTTCTTCTTGAACCTGGCCAAAACGACACTCAAAAATATTCTCATAAAATAATGTAATTCGAAGCAGGCATAGAATATCAAACTTATAAGACATACAGCAACAACGATATAACACAAGTACATCATTTTTATACCGTTTGCGCACATTGAGTTTAAATAAAAACCATTTATAAACTTATTTAGCACCGGTACTTATTAGAACTATCACGCAAATTAATCGAAAAAAAAAAAACAGTCGCAAACTCTTACTTTTTTTTTTTTATTTGATCATTTAACATACATTCAGTACTACTTATAAAAAACATATGTTCGAACCACTCTAATGTAAAATTTGAAATAGTACTTAGTGTTTAACATATTGATGATTCATTAACTAATTAATATACGTAATTTATGAGTAACGTTTTTACTACACCTCAGCACAAAATAAAATATGTACAAAAATCTCATAAACTGTCTACAGATTCAAACATCAATATTTTGTACACATGCGCAATACCACCAATGAGAAGACACCGAAACCATATCTAAGATGGTTTAAATAATAAACAATTTAAATGAATCATTAATACAAATAACAAACTACGAAATATTGATAAAGTAATAGACAAGAAAATCAACTTTATTTACATTATCTTATAATTAAGATGATTTGTTTGCAATTGCAATATTAAAATGTATTGCAAATATGCATTTATTATAAACAAAATCAGTTTGCGTTAGGAAAACAAAATAAACAATATTGTGTTATTTACTATTAGGAGAGCAGAAAATAGGAGTTGCGTTATGTAACTTTCACTATAACCACAGTATAACATTTGAAAATTAGTTTGTTGAATATTTATGAATTATGCAACCTTTACTACCTCATTGTATAATATATAGGATCTGATAAAATTAACTTGTTGGCTACAAATTTTCCAAAAGCGTTAATATTAATAAAACGGGTTATACATCATGGTTGCAGTTATTTTTTTTTTAATCGTTATAATTTTACAAAATCTTCTCCAGATGTTCTTAGGTTTCTATTTCTTTATTTTTTTATAAATCATTTTTAGTTGTAAACATATAAAGGAAAATAGGGCGGTGTACTATTCTATTTTATTAAGAAACAAAACATTCTATCAAGGATTCTATTCGGATATAAATTTATAAGTGGAATGACTTCTTGGTGCAGGAATTGCAATTACTCTCGATAAAGAAGAGACCACCAATGATTTCTTCAATGATTTTTGTTGCAGTGTTGCCAGGTGAAAATTCACCAGATCTGGTAATTTTATGTCTCATTTGGTGATTTGGTGAAAATTTTTATAAAATCTGTTTCTGGTGATTTTTTGAACCCAAGAATTGCTTAGCTTTTTTAAATGTATTTTAGTTAATAAATAATGGTATTTTTAACCTTACTCCTTTGTATGTTCATACGTTAACTTTTGAATTTCAATTACGGAGGTTTATTTCCTTAAGACCTTTTTTTTTGGTCATACAATTATGGAGCATACCAAAAACTGACAATTTTAAATTTCAATTTTAGATTGAACCCAACCTCATTACTCCATGTGCTTAGTGAAAATCTGTCAACTTTCATGGTTGCGATCTGGCAACTTTTTTATTTTTCACCTGGCAACACTGCAGTTGGACACCCAATGTAAATTTTTTTAACTTGATTTTCAGTGCCATCTAACCCAAATGCGAGGAACTATAACCAATTTAAAAGAGATCACTGTAATAAATGCATTAATCCAATATGAGCGGGTTATTTAAATGTAGCTCTCCTTTGAAAATTTGACAACGCATATGTGTGAACCTTAGTGTTTTTTTTTCTTGAATTATCACTTAAATCATGAATTGAGTGACAGAAGGTTCACTGGTAACGCGTTGTGGTCGGTGTAACACATGTATGACACACTTTGCACATAAATTGACATGTTTAAAGAAATAACATAAAAGTATTTTCATTTAATTTATTCAGGTTTATTTTCGATGCCAACGTGGAACCGCCTCAATTTTTCTTATCTCTTATGACTGATACAATCATTTAAACAATCCTAAAAATATATATATATACACTGTCCAAACACTGCAACAGTATAAACTATAACTCGCACATACACAAGATTTTTTACAATTACGACAAAACTGTATCACTATTATATCAATTATTTACACAAAATTGTCCAGGAAAAACATATATACTATAATTGCTATCAAAAAGTTTCAGTTTTACACTGTCTTAAGTGCAGAACACAAAATAAATGCATTGAAATTAGATGCAAATTCATGAAACAACACGAACGGATAACCACATCACACATAACAAAAACAAAATGTAATTATCAGCGCCATCTACAACAGTCATGTTAATTTAAAGCTTATACATTCCTCGCATTTGGGTTAGATGTCGGGGGAGTGATAAATACAATTCATTCCATTTAAGTCATATTTAAGTGTCCTCATCCTGGTCCATTCATTTATATGGGATTTTAACAATTTACAGTTATGGGTTCATTAATATAAGATGACCAATTACTTTTTATGAAAAAAGATTGTACGGGGTCAGTTTTTAAGATTTATGGTGTTTCTGGCTCCGTAATTGAAATTCAAAAAGTCGGTTTTTGTCAAAATTTATAGGGTCCTATTGGTTGGTGGATTGTATTCGCTCCGTAATAGAAATTCAAAAAGATAAAAACGAGTACAAGGGAGTTCAAAACTCCCTAAAGGTATATGTTTGGTGCCTGGCTCGCAATGAAATTAAAGTTCAAATATTATCATCAAATGGTTCTTACTTTACTATAATTCCTATAGAAAGGAAGCTGTTTGGCCTTTCTCGTCTTCTACCTTTTAAATAGGTTTTTATTCTTTTCAGCAAGAAATTTATCATTCTACTGTGTAGTGAGGGCTGCCTGCTATGTTTAAATTCAGCTGTATTGGTGTATTGCAATATTGTGGTTAGGACCTTAGGACAGAGATTATCGATTATTAAAGGAAAGAATTCCATTACGACTTTTTTCCTTTATATATAAGTTTTGCTCAAAGTTCATTTTCACTTGGAGATTTGTATTCATTTTTCTATCGTAGAAATTATATTTTATCATTTTTTCAATTCTCAATTTATTCATATTAATAGATTTATTCTATTTTAATTTTTCATGTTAGATTATGTTTTAAAAAATAAAAAAAGACTCGTTAACATAAATGTATATTATTAATAAACTTGTAGCATATAAATAGCCCATATGTATATACAATAATAAGTGTAACAGAATATGAGTTTTGCCTTAAATAATATTTGCCTATCTGAATACATTAATTACTACTATGTAATACACAAAATTAAATATTCAGCAATTCATAGAATAAAATATTTAAAAAGTGGTAAACAACAAAATTTGAATATTACGTTTAATTATTTTTTCGATACACAACTTTGCCATGCTAATCCACCACAAGCCATGGAGACAATAATATAAATAATCACAGTTACTGTTACTCCAATTATCACATACAATTTTACACTTTTCCAGAACATGGAACGAGCCAAATTACGACTGGTGTTTCGGAATGTCATTGCCTGAAACAAGTTAACTTCAAAAATTTCAAGAAAACATATAATACTAATAACTATACATTTATTTATCTATGTTTATCTAGTATTTATCTACTTTAATATAAATAAATAAAGTAAAATTTAATTATAAAATACATGAAATAAAATTACATACTTACATTGTTGCTTAAATTATTAGTTCTAGTGACCAAAAGTTCCAATCTTTCTCCTCTCATAGCAACGTTATCTACAAAAAAAAACATTCATAACTAAAAACCTTAAGCCCACCACACACTAAGTGATTTATCGTTTGATTTAAACCGGTTCTAGATGTAAAGTATTTATCTGTGGTATAACTGTATAAATTAATCAGTACAGATGAAACATGTGACTTGTGCAGTTACGACAGTTTTATATCAGTATGATGGAAACTCACCAATGTTTTTAACCATTATGTCTTTTAATTCGTCTAATTCTCCATGAACTTTAGAAATTGTATCCAAATCATGTGATTCCGAATAGTGTTTCATTTCATTTGCCAATATCCTGCTAAATTCGGAATTCATTGCGTAAGCTATAACATTCTCTATATTATTTCCATAAGTCATTTGAAACCGACGTTTAATCTCATTGAGAAAGAGGAAAGCTCTCGACCTTTCAAATTCCTAAAATGAACGTACATAAAGAACTAACCTATTAATGTAAATGAATAGGTGGATATTAAATTACATTTATGCAAAAACTTACGTCATCAGTTATACACATATAAATGATGCCATTTTCACAGATATAATGGAACAAATAATTTCCATGGGAGTAGGTAAGTTTATCGTTGTGCTGAGGAATTTTCTCTATTATCTGTTCGGTAACTTCTGCAAAGTTCCCTGCACACGTTGCGTATTTAGCTAGTATTGTATTTCCTTTAGATACGACGCTGTAAAGTATAGGCATCTAAAAGGCAAAAATTTGTAATTAAAATAATCATTGCACATAATAGGACTTACTTTTGCAAGTTACTTGAGTGCATCAGATACGAAATTGATGTGAAAGCCCTTACTTTCTACATAAACATCGAAATATGGTATTGTTTAGTTCGAGATAATTCCAAATTGGATAAAGGAAAAGCAAACATAACAAAGATGACACATTTATCTTATTTACGCATCATAGTTCAAGCCTTCAAGGATACCAACGTTTCAGTTGTAAATGATTAAACATATTTTTCTGGAAAAAAAATATTTTTATTTGTTCATTTTGTTTGTCTACAAATAACGACTGCATTTAATAAAACAAACAAATTTGTTATTAAAATCATTGGTGCAAATAATAGAAATTTCTTAATTAAGATAGATTAATATAAATTAAAAAAATGTATCGTAATATTTGAATATTGACATTGTTATATTTTTTGTTGGCACAAAAACCCGTAAAATATTAAGTTCGTTCCTACAAACAGTTCCAAACGTTTCAGGTTTTCATCGATCAATTAAAAACATTCAATTTCATTTGTGGCTAGCTTCAAGCAACTGAAAGTCGCTCTGTGATAGGTAGGAAAAATCCGGAACTGTCCAGAACTGTTTGTAGGAACAGAACAGATTTATTGTAATTTAAGAAGCGAATTCCATTGTTTCCTAATCAAAATCTCAAGTATTAAAATATTAAATGTCACAGGTCAAGGGTTTCAAAAATGTATGACATGTAGATGTCATAGTAAACACAGCAATTGGTTACTGAATAAACAAAGGAAATATTCTTTCGCCAGTTTATTTTTTGTAGACTTTGGCTATAATATTTTTTGTATGTGCTAGTTGTGACTATTTGAATGGTTTAATATAAAATACATCAACACAAAACACAATAAAGTATTTAGTAACAAATTTCAAACATTGCCAACATACTAGTCTGAAGATTCGGAAGAATTTATTACAGCAAAGTTGAGAAAATGTCAAAAATCTTCAAGGTTTGGATAATCTTTTTCAATGTCAACTATTTGGGATATAATCAAATACCTGATAAGCAATTACTTTAGAAACTTTTAATTTCTTTTCATTTTATAATAATCGTGTAAAAATATGTTATGACAACTTTCTAATTTATGGACTTTAGTTTTTGCTGGATTAATAAAGGCCAAAGATAATTATTACTATTATGAGTATTATTACAGAAAGATCATTTTGCATATCATTCTATATGTAACAATCGACATTTGAATGTAGTAATCTTTTCTTTTTATTTTCTACGCTGTATGTAGTTTTTAGTATATAAATTTGCAAAATAATGTGTTTGAATTGATTGCGATTGGGTTCAGATGGATTGATCAACCTAAACAAAGTCAACTGAATAACTGAATAAATAAAAGTCAAAGTAATTCAACCTTATCAAGTTTATCATTAGATAATTATATCAAGCAAAGCCAACAAATTGAACACAATTAATCGAGTTCTAATAGTATTCATAGTTCTTAATTGGTGCTGGTTTTGGTTAATACTTAATCGAAAAAATGGTGAAAATAAGTTTTTTAGTAAAAAACGTATAATTCAATTTTCGAAATTACCATTAATTGCAGTCTTAGATCGCATATCTTCTAGGTCTGTGCTATCTATGAAATATCTTAATTTTCATTGAAGTCACATCTATTTTTTAATTTAATTCTTTCTTTTTTTAGTTGCTTTTTTTATAGATCCTGCTTGTCTGTTTTGTTCATTAGTGGGGAGAATTAATTTTAAGTTTTCAAGAAAAAAAGCAACACGTAATTTATATCTTAATTTAATAATTACATAAAATACAACATAAAGTTAACCTCTATTTTCTTCCTCATTTATATAACATTTATTTACAGTTAACTTAGTCTAAAAGAAACAAACAGATTTATCTACATTCGGCAGAATATGTAATTTCACATCTATTTACAATTTATTTATGAGCAATTATTCAGGATTATGTCATTCGAGGTTTTTTTTTTTTACTATATTTTTAACTAAGAAAATAGAAACTAAATGCGACTATTTTACAATCTATGATCCTAGGCTATGGAAGAAAGTTCGATTCGATAGTCGAAAATGCAACTGTGATACGAAAAATATTAATTAAATTAAAGTAAAAATAGTGTCGTGGCAAGACTATTGGAAGAAGTGTTGCAAGAGGAAAAGTTAAAGCTATTTACAAAAAAAAAAAAATTAAATAAATTTTATAAGATACAAAACAACACGTCGATTTGTGTGAATATACGATGAAAGTTTCTATTCTGAAAGTAAGTGCTCATGAAATTTGATCCAATTAATAAAAGATTCCTATTGAACATGTTGCTTGCATGGAACTTAGATGAGAGCTGTGATCAGACGAGCCTTGAAGTTAACTATTCTCTCGCTTGTTTGAGCCAAACGCTGTAAAACAAAAGTTATTAGACGCTGAACACAGACTTTATTTTGTAAATTGGTAAAAAAATTAATATCTTTTAAACGTTTTAAAAAAAATCTGTTTAATCCAAAAACAAATGCGTACCAAGATTAGATCTTGAACTAAATTAGCAAGACCACGATTGGCTATGACGAAAAGGCGAGTAATAGGTCCGGGAATTCCTTCATGGGCTTCGGCACTTTTAGCAACATCTAATTCTGCAACACCTCCAGCACCAATTGGTGCATTTTCCTTTTCGTCGGATTCTTCAGTTGCTCCAGATCCGGCGATGAGCTACAGAAAATAAAAAAATAAGTGACGTAAAGAGACTTTTATCACCGGATTACGCAAGTAATTATACTGCGTAAGCTTTCTTGCGAGATACCAAATATATCTACGTGCAATTATTCGTACACTACTTACTTATTCTAAATACGTAATGCATAAAAAGCGTTTCTATCAGCTACTTTCCATTAATCGAATTCTACGCAACTTACAAAATTTGCCTTGGTTTTTATCTCTGAACGTATCTGAACGTATCTGAACGTATAACGTATGTCTACGAGAGAATGTCCTTGCTATTTAAAAGATTTATTTATGCAACCTTTCGTTTGCTTTACTACATTGGTTGCCTATTTATATTCACGAATGGAAAATTTTACGTGGTCGATTTGAATAAACGGTAAGAACAATTAACATCCTTTTTTATTTATCGCATAGCGTAACTGATATAAACAGAGTAAAAGTGAATGTTAATGATTAAAACCGTAAAAATGAATTGTTTCTTTTTTCAATGTGGATTTTTATTCACATGTTTAAGTACTTTTACTTACCTGATTGTTGACAAAGGTCACAATTATTATTATTAATAACAAAAATTATCAATAAAAATATGTGATTTTCTTTTTAAAATGAGAATCAGTTGGTAAAAGTTTGAATCAAAATTTACTTAATTGAATAACTTCATTGATTAATTAATTCTTGTACTTTTTTTTTGAATATTCCCAGAAATCCCATAAAATAAACAAATTTTGAGTAAGATATGTGAAAGCACCTTTCACCAACTCTTAATATTGAAGAGGAGCTACTAAACATTAACTTTCCATTTTGCGAATGCAAATACATCGACTATTTTTTCTGTCGACCTTGTTTGTTGCAATTTGTTGTTTTATTGTTTGTCGCGTTACGTCAAATGTCTGCGTACATTAATTACGTAAAAATATAATTTTGTTGTCAAAGTCGGTCATGCTGTCATGTCTGGGAACAAAGGAATACAGAGCAAGGATTACAGGACAGGCTTAAGATTTAAATTAGTATTCAATGAAAAAAAATGATTGTTTAATTGTGATTAGTTTAGTTCGAAATATACATACAATAGTGCTTGAGACCACAGACATGACATCTAACCGCACTCAAACTTAAATTTATTTAAATGCATGTAAAAATACAAAAACAATAAAAAGTGTATTCAAGCACTATTTGTATTTTGTTAATAATAAATGTAACTTGAAGATAACAAATGATTTTAAGCTTTACCATGCATACCTTTAGTCCCATATAAGCATATAACATCCATTAAAAAAAGCTTATGTAAAGTTTAAATTAATTGTTTGAATTATAAAATGAAATATTATTAATATTTATAAATAATAAATAAATAAAAAATAATAAAATAATAAAGTTAATTATAAAATGATTATTTCATTTTTTTTTTATTTTTAGTTAGAAATTATGCACAATATGCTTTTTTCCATAGAATTTTTTTACGAAAGCTTTAATGTACATTTTTAATTCATGTACATAATTATTTAAGGAAATTTTTATTAGTAAATACATAGTGCGTAGCGACAAAGTGATCTAAATAGCTCGAAAATTCCCAAGCAAAGCGTTAATAGAATTTGGATTGTCCAATTTTTCATTTTTAATCGATTTCTATAAATGAATCCGGATTCTATTAAAGAAAACAATTACAGCAAAAGCTTCAAAACCAAGACTGAAAGAGTAATTGAAGTGTTGGACATTGGGATGGATGGTACCTGGGGAGACGTAGCGTCCACTATCCTTGTAGCTGTCGACGAAGCTGTCAAACCTAATCCTAGGTTTTCTGTTCCTGCTACCATTCGATAGACGGTTCCTGCTGCGCGCGCTGCGCCATCTGCTGTTTGCTAAACACTCATCATCATTCAAATACTCTTTCAATTTATATTGTTTGTATATTTTAAATATAAAAATTAAATAATGTTTTCAGTCAAAATACATAGAATCTTTTTATTTTTTCAAATTGTTTCAGTAACAGATTTGATATTTTATTTATTTTTTAAGAGGACTTCAATCATAATCTACAAAAAATTGCTATGCATAATTTGAAGGACAAGCTTGTCAAATTTGTAATATAAAAAATATTAATGTAATATAAGATTACATAAAAATATTACGAACTGTATTAGGAATCACAATTACCGGTTACAAAAAAATGACTGGATGTGAAAGCTGTCAAGAACGTACATGTACGAACAGCATGTCCTGGGTACATTTCAGATAAACTTTCCGCAGAACGGTTTCGCAATTGTTTTACTTTCCAGTTTGTTCTATACTTCGTTCGTAAATTCCGAGGAGTAAATTAAAATTCTCACTTAAAAAACTCGCTCACTGATTGGATACTTGCGAAACACGTTTACACAGTGTAAATTGCCGTATTGTCGATTTTAAAAAATTTTAAAAATCATTTATTGTTTGTTAACAATATAAATTGCTCAATAAACTTAGTTTAAACAAGATTTTATTTTCTCCAAATTAGTTGATTGGTAAATAGTAGTAAATATTTATTAATAAATAAACAAAAAAAATATGTCTAGAAATTAAAAATTTATTACGTTGTTCTCCTTTAAATGTGATTGCACATATTTAAAAGAAAGTGTGTGTTTTATTAACTTTTTATAATGAAAGGCATGAGAAATACACAAAATTTAAAAGACAATTCCACGAAATCGGATCTATCAATAACCGAACGAAAGTAGAATTGCAAGTCTAGATAATAGGATCAATGTTGGCCAACTAACGGTAAGTTTGAAAATTGTTCCAGTGCAATTCTGGCTTATGTATTTACTCCTCCGAATTTACGAACATAGTATAGCGCACGCTGATTGGAAAACAACATAAATTTTCCCCAGTATTTTGGAATCCAATTTTTTTTAAACTAAATTTTGTTGAAAATTGAATACACAAAACTTTGAAACTGATCCATTTGCGTCGTATTTAAGGTTTCCACAACAAAGTAATTGGATTCGACATGTTGAGGTGGCAGAACAGAAAGGGTTAAATAAAATAAATAAAAAATAAATAAATATTTATCATTTACCATCGTCACAGCTCTGTATTTGTTGCGAAGGGAAAATTTGGCGTCGATACAAATTGTAGAAAACTTGTTGCAAATTGTTTACGATATTTTGTAAATTATTTTCTGCGCCATTTTGTACATATTTATAATTTTTTTAAAACAAAGTAATAAATACATTTCTCAAGATATTTATTTATTAAACCTTAACAACTATCCATTTATAGAACTAAGTTACCTTGACACAATAATTAACAGAATATACAAAATTTATGTTTCGTATTGACAAGTTTTGAAACAATTTTCCTTTAGAAATAATTCGAAAGTGATTGTGTGAACAAACGCACTGTTAAATAATTTAATTATTGATAATTGAATGTGAACGATTTTGCATAATGTGTAACATATTCTGTAAATTACTATGAATGTGAGAATCTATGAAATAAAAACAAATACAAACTCCCATTACATATTGCCTTTAGTTTGCAAACCACACCATTATAGATAGTAATAATGAATGTTCACGTTTGTGTGTTAATGCTTGTATATTATTTATTGTATATTAAAATGTTACAATTAAGGTTACACCTGTTTGAATGTTGGGCAATATGCACGATTGAATAACGACTTTGCTTTGCAGTTCATGTTCATTGCAGACATTAATAAAAAAATGACAGGTACATTCGATTTGTAACTATTTTAGTTTCGTGATTAATTTTTTTGTAGGATGATTTACAAGTGGCTTTGGAACAATTTCCATAAATTATACATTTCTGAATCAGAATTAAGGTTAGTTGCTTTAATAAATATACAAGGTTCATAGAAAAATTATGCCACAACAGGGGTTTCCTTCAAATAGATATTACTATAAAAAATTTAAAAAAATATGCACATATCGTAGGCGTTATTATAAGGTATAATTTGTTAAAATAATTCATTGGGTACTTCGTTAAAAATAACGTGTCAAGAAAATCTAAAAGTCCATCTATTGAAAATGAAAATAACAAATTTGTAAATTCAGAACCGTTTTCATTAAGAGCTCAAAAATCTTTGTGAATTGAGCAAACACAGACGGAATAAAGCAAATAAAAAAAATTATTATAATTTTGTCGAAATTGTGATAGGAAAGGTTAAGGGCATGAAATATACCTTAAATTTAAATCAAAATGGGGTGGAAATAATTATAAAAAAAAACATGGAACATATTTTTGAAGAGAAGGAATTTATGTGAAATCTAATTTACCTACATGAATCAATGATAAATATATTACGAAAACAATCCAGAATACTTGGAGAGAAAGAAAGGAAAAAGAAGAAAATTGCAAACTGTATTTTGTGGGAAAGAGGAAAATGGTATGTTATAAAAAGAAAAAAAATGGAAGTGAATAACAGCAACAATGTAAGACTGAACTAGATTACTGTATCTCTTTTAAATTAGTCAAGATTTCGAAATTGTATTTTTCCTTCATCACGACTATTTAGTTGAGACTAAACTAAATTATTTAGAACCGAATGCTCATATAAAAATATTGACATTTTCCGAAAATTTAAATTGAAGATAGAACCGTCGTTTTTGTGGATTTAGGTTTGGGCTATCACCTATTAAAATAGTGGGACTTATTTCAGAATGAACCTGTATGTATAAGGCCCTTGTGAATAGAAGAAATCAGAGATTGAAAAAAGTAGAGTTAAGAAAAAACACGATTTCTATACGTAAAATAAAATTGATTTTTATTATTATTTTTTGCATAAAAAACGATTAATTTTTATTAAGATTTCTCTGTTAGAGTCATTAGCTAGCTAACTAATTTTAAATGAATTGAATTGAATTACACACCAGTCATTAAAAAGACATTTGTATAATGCGGTCTTAATAAAGTGAAAAAAAAAAAAAATTAACAACATGTTAACTTTCTTTAAATATCTTTTAAACTGATGTATTTAATTATAATTATTAGCATTACACGATGACCTCTTGCATCGCAAGATCAGAAGAAAAACTCAAAGTTCATCAACTTGAAAAGCAGGAAGTGACGGCCGTTATAGTAGAAACCTATTGTCTCGGTTGTTTTCGAACGTTGCATAACGTCGCGTTGTATCAATAAAGATGCGTGTGTAATGAGAGACAATTTGTTAAAATAATGCAAATATTACGATATTTAATGGGTTACTAGTGTAAAAACATGCAAATTTAACTTTCGAAATGTTATGTCAGTAAATAATTTCAAATGATTTGGGGAAACAAAAAGAGGTAAGAAGAATTCGAGATTTTTCATTATCTGAATAGAATGGAGATGAAATATCGTATAATGAGTTTAAATAATTAATTGGATGCATTTTTATTAAAGAAATTTCATAATAAATTTAAAAAAATTTAAGAATCGATAAATCGAGATCATTTTATCTACTAAACACGCGGAAGAGAAAATAACATGTCAAATAATGCTTTCTTTTAGTACAAATCCACATACCAAATTTGGTCCCAATCGCGATAAGCGTTAGAAAGTTTTCTCGAAAAAACGATTTCTTTTCAGGACATTTGCTTCCCTCTAGCGACTTAACGAAGCAACTTTGAATAGAGGTAAGTTGGGTTAACTCGTCCTATTTTGGCCTCAGGAATATGTGTTATTATTTTGTACAGACCTTTCGGGGACACCCGTATAGTCATGATTCATGATATTTATTTAAACATAAGAAACAATAATTAAAAATAAAAAAACACTTGACTTTTGTAAGATACAATTTCAGATTTCAATTTCTATCCCAAAAACTTAAATCCATTTGAAGTTATACTTAAATTCTCATAAAAGGCCAAAGCAATTAAATGTGTAATGGTTGACGTTTAATATCCATTTAAATTCGAAGGTACCAGTTTCGTAAGCCAGGTGTTTTCACATATTGAGATTATTTTGTCTAGAAACTTACAATAAGGGAAGTACAGTATGACAATAAATAAAAGATACCGAAAATTCAAAATTTAATTTAATATTAAAATTGGTATACAGTCCGTTCTACAAAACGGGCCTGAGACTATAGCGGCTTCAATTGTGATTCAATCACCAACAAACCATATTATTAAATGGGACAGTCTTAGCAACAACTTGGCGAAAAAAATTCTTTATTAAACATCTTCATTTATTTGTTAAGACGTCATCGCCATTTTTTTTAAATGGCAACCTATATTTTTTATTTCTTATTTCGTTATGATTTTTAATTCTGTTTTCAACGGTATGCAAATTTAAATAGGTTGCATAAGAAAAAAATCAAGAAAAACGGCTTTACAATTTTAATAGAAATATGAATGAAATGAACAAATTAATCCAACTAATCCATGATACGGCAAAATTTTACTAAGAAAAGTCATTCATA
>JAFFZR010010006.1:1016-15122 GCA_018397195.1 Lethrus apterus | reverse complement strand
TTGGAGAATTTTTTCAAAAAACTAAGAACGGCACTGCATTCTTATCAAAAAAGTGCCTGAAGAACGTGGACAATATTTTCCTTCATTTTTCCAAATAAGCAAGATATAGCCATAAAACGAAAATTGAAAAAATCGAATTTTTGCCCATAACTCGAAAACAAAAGACGATAGCCAACTTTGGCTTTCACCATTGAATTTTTCTCCAAAAAAGCGATCGAGGATGGTAGGGTAATTTTGTTGTATCTCTTATGGTTATCGAGATTCCCTATTAAAACATCGAAATTTGCCCACCCTGTACATCATCTCTTACAGTTTTCGAGATGCCAGGCAATATTTTCTACGAACAAAATTTAATAACAAAATCTTGCACGTGACCGCACAAATATTACTGTACGAAACTCGTCGAAAAATCCGGGAATTAACTCCACGAAAAGCGGCGAGAAAATCAGCAATCAGCGTACAGAGAACCGCTCTTGCATATATAAAATGATGCGAAATGGAGTGCTCCTTATTAATAAGCAATTTCGGGCGTCGGACGCGCCTCCGTCGTGCGACAGAGCGAGAGGACCGTGACCGTTTCGCGTATTTGACTTTCGCGAAATTGCAATCCGGGGACTCATTGATATGCCTATATAAATATACATTAATACAAATAACCGCCGTAAGTTGAAATTGAACTCCGTGTGTTACTTTGTTTACGGCGAATGTGCCCGCACATCTCGTTTAATACGATTGTTTCATGAATTGTGTCTGTTGTGCTGCAGTTTTTTTTTTACTTACTTAGTTAATCCTTGCAACTCCCATACCATTCGGCGTCGGGTTATGCTGGAGTTCAGATCTCAGGTATTTTCTTCCATACTTTACTCCACCAAATTAAAAAGAGAGATGGGAAGAGCCTAATAAAAACTGGAAATGAAAATTGTAGCATTACAAGTGGTGGACAGTGAATATAAAAAAAAAATCAGTAAAAGATAAAAAACAGTTATGGAATAGATACTTAACGTATAGATCACAAGAAAACTATTATAGATACAAACAGAAACAAATTGAAGTTAATATGATAAAAGAGGGTTAGGAAAACCATTGGTAAAAAAAAAATGGAAACAAAATCATGGAAAAATGCAGGAAATAAAGAGCGATTAGAAGAAGATGAAAATGAAAGTGTAAAAAATGAACAAAATAAAGAACAACATATACCACAAGACGACTATGCTCACACATAAAGAATAACAGAAGCAATACAAAAAAAATGAAAATAGGCAAAGCACCCGGACATGATAAAGTGAAGACAGAAATGGCCAAGTTTAAGAATGAGGAGAGACAATAAGAAAGAAGAAAGAGGGACTAACGACCAGATATTTATACTCAGATAATTATCAAAGAAGGTAATCACAACTAGAAGGCAGATACATACACTTTCATTTTCTAATAAATTCCTTTTTTGTTCCGTATTTCCTCAAACTTTTATTTTTCTCTCATCCTGATCTCTTCACTTTGCGATACCAAAGTTATTCCTTATGCCGTATCATGTAAGAATTATGTTTTAAGGTTAACATTTTTGATGCAATGTTGTGAAGTTGTCAATTATTTTTCAATTGTTTTATTTGCTTCGCTATGAAGTGAAGAAGTGAACTGAAAAAGAATTGATCCATTTTATTTCTAAACTATTTACAAATTTGTTTATATAGTTTCTGCTAAAACTGCAAACTTCATGATTCATTTAGGAATCGTTCAACGTCGTTTGTTAGCTGTGAAGTTGTCAATTTTTTCATTCCATGCCCGGATTATTTACAAAAATTTGTATTCATTTTTTATTAAAATTGAATTCATGATTTCTCGGGAATCTCACATTTCATCATTTAGTTTTTAAATGTTTTATTTGCTTCGCTGTGAAGTTGTCATTTTTCCATTTTAATTCTCGATTATTTACCTTTATTTATTTGCCTTTATTTAATTGGTGTTAAAATTACAAACTTCATCACTTACCCGGTAGTCGGAAAACGTCACAAAAATTTTATGGTTATTTTATTCATTTCGCTGTGAAGTCGTTAATTTTTCCAATCCATTTACGGATTATTTACAAATTTCTTATTTTTCTTGCAAAATCTAACTAATAATTTTCTACAATTGTCATTTAGTCAATTAGTTTTCAATTATTTTATTTGGTTCGCTGTGAAGTTGTCGATTTTGACATACAATTTCCGAATTATTTAAAAAGATTTTTATTCCTTTATTATTAAAACTGTACACTCTATGATTTTTCAGGGATTCTGTCAACTTGTTCAATTATTTTTCATTTGTTTTATTTTCTTCGCTGTGAAGTTGTCAAAATTTCCATTTTATTTCTGAATTAATTACATATTTTTTTGTTTAATTTTTCCTAAAATTGCTAACTTCGTCACTAACTTGGGAATCGACTCAACTTTATCATAAGTTTGTAATTGTTTTATTTACTTCGCAGTGAAGTTGTCAATTTTACAAAACAATTTCCGAATTGTTTACAAATTTCTTTACATATTTTTTGCGAAAACTACATCATGAAATCATGAAATCTGTGAACTTCGTCAATTATTTTGTTGCTTCGTTGCGAAATTGTCAATTGTTTCATTTCATTTCCGGTTTATTTACAAAAACTTTTATTCATTTATTATTAAAATTGTAAACTTCACGGAATCCGTCAACTTAATGAGTTAGTTTCCAGTTAGTTTGTAATAACTTTATTTGTTTCGCTGTGAAGTTGTCAGTTTTCCATTCCATTTATGAATTAAATACAGATTTTTTTTCTAATTTTTGTTAAAAACACAAAACTTCTTTGTTTTCCAGGAAATCCTTCAACTTCATCAGTTTTTAATTACTTTAATTGGTTCGCTGTGAAGTTGCCGATTTTGACATACAATTTCCGGTTTATTTACAAAGATTTTTATTTCTTTATTATTAAAACTGTACACTCTATGATTTTTCAGGGATTCTGTCAATTTATTCAATTATTTTTCATTTGTTTTATTTTCTTCGCTGTGAAGTTGTCAAATTTTCCATTTTATTTCTGAAGTATTTACAAATTTTTTTATTTAGTTTTAAATATCATCATTTTCTATGGAATTTTCCAACTTAAACAATTAGTTTGCAATTGTTTTATTTGCTTCGCTGCGAAGTTATCAATTTTGCCAATCCATTTCCGAATTATTTACAAATTTCTTTATATGTTTTTTGCTAATACTGCAAACTACATCAGTTCTCAGGAAATCTGTCAACTTCATCAATTACTTTGTAATTATTTTGTTGCTTCGTTGCGAAGTTGTCAATTGTTTCATTCCATTTCCGCATTACTTTTTATTCATTTATTATTAAAATTGTACACTCCATGATTTTTTAAGGAACCTGCCACATGATCAATTATTTATCAGTTGTTTTATTTGCTTCGCTGTGAAGTCAAATTGTTCATTTTATTTCTGAATTATTTACAAATTTCTTTATTTAATTTTTCCTAAAATTGATCATTTTCTTGGTAATCGTATCAACTTAATCAATTAGTTTTCAATTTTTTTATCTGCTTCGCTGCGAAGTTATCAATTTTGCCATTCCATTTCAGGATTGTTTACAAATTTCTTTCTGTCTTTGTTAAAACTGTAAGCTACGTCAATTCCCATTCATTTATTAATAAAATTATAAACTTCACGGAATCATACAACTTAATCAGTTAGTTTTCCAGTTAGTTTGTAGTTACTTCATTTGTTTCGCTGTGAAGTTGTGAGTTTTTCATTCCATTTATGAATTAATACTGATTTTTTTCTAATTTTTGCTAAAAATGCTATTTCTTTATTTTCCTGGAAAACCTTCAATTTCATCAATTAGTTTTCAATTATTTTATTTCCTTCGATCTGAAGTTACCGACTTTTCAAATCCAAATCCGGATTTTTAACAACTTTCTTTCGCAAACTTCATCATTTCCTGCAGGATCTGTCAACTTCATCAATTAATTTTCATTTATTTTATTTGCTTCGCTGTAAACTTTTCCAATCAATTTCCGTATGTTGTCCCTAGTTCTTATATATCTCTTAAATTGTTCTTGATATCTTTCTTTGACTTTTTCTTCTTTTAGTCTGTGACTTCTAATTTTTCTTTCATTTTTTCTTTTATTCCAATTCCAATTTTTGTTTCTCTTTATTCCTAAACCATTCTTCATTTTTAATTACCTGTATTTCTTTTTTTTTGCTCTTTTTCGTATGTTAAAATCAATTTTCCTGTCAAATCATTATTTATATAATTAAGCTTTTCTTTAGTGTTTGTTTATTTTCTAGTATTTTTATTTTATCTTCTAATGTCTCAATTTCTACTGGGCATCTATTTTCTCCAATTCTTTCTACTCTTATTATAAAGTCTTTTATTTCATGATTTCTTTCTGCTTCTTTTGTCGTAAATTTAGTTGTGTAATCATCACATAATTTTTTTCTTTTTTTTTCATTAAATTTAATTACCTCCTTTTTGAAATATATATTTTCCTTGTTAGCTCTAATATTTCTTGTAATTACTCTTTTTGTTTGTGTCGAACTTCTTTTATTTCCATCGAGAGGTCTTTTTTAATTCCACGAGTTAGATTTTTCGCTCTCGTTTTCTTTGATATTTACACTTTTTATATTTACACCAGATCAATTTTTTAAAAATCTCTACGAGAAATTATGGCGAAGTACTCGATTAGCAAAAGTCATAGGACGTCAAAATTTATATCCAACAATCGGGATCTTAAATCCTGTCGCGTAGACCGAAGACGTATAACTTGCAAGAATCGCGGTTTCTGCTAATTGTGACGAATGCCTTCGCTGATTGTTGTTTACACAAAGACGACTGACTTTGCCGCCTGCATATTTCATGTACTTATATGACTGCAGATTTACGTTTTACACATCAATTAAGAGGCGCTTCCGAGCGCCCTTTCGTCGGATACGCCGACTTTGCCGTAAGGCCGGTCGCATACGCGTTACCGGAGCATACACGTTCTTGTCATACGGGCTCTAATTTCAGTGTTGCCCCGCGTAGAGTAATGCGTCAAGATGCAGTTTAAACACGACGAATATGAGGATTTGTTTAATCCCGCACGTGTTTGTTGAGGATTCTTCAACAGTTACAAGAAAATACAGGTTTAGGCTAGGAGCGCATGGCTTTTCTAACGTGATTATTTTGTCCGTAAATATTATCACATATACGAATGATTATTTTGTTGCTGCGAACGATGCAAATTATTCTATACAGTAAGCGTCAAAATATAAAAACCGTAAATGTATTAACGATCAAATAATAATTGGGTACCGGGGATTTTTCTAAATGTTGAAAAACTGAATAAATACTGCCTCGATTCGAGGTTTCAAGCCTAATCACTGTGAAAAAAAAATAACGAACCTCAACTTTTCCAACATAGTTTTCTTTGTCCCAAGCCCAATCCAACTAAAAAGAGAGAAAATTTAACCTTTCAATTCAGCTTAATTGATTTTTGTAACTAGTTTATTAACAAATATTTCAAAAAAATAAGCCTTCAACAAAACTGAAAAATGCAAATAAGTGCAAGTATGACTTTTTAAAGTTAAAAGTTAAATTTTAAGAAAAATTAAAAATCGAATTTTTTGAGAAATTATTTGAACTTTAAAAAAAATAAAAGACGGATTGCAAACCAACCCCAATTGAAAAATAGAAAATTTGTTTTCTTGCCGCTTCGTCGAAATTTTTATGAAATTATTACATTCGTGTTTCGGTTTTTTTTTTAAATATTTTTTTAAAGGAAATGATCTTGAAATTAAAGCTCAACTTATTGAAATTGAAATTCAACTTTTGAAAAAATGAACGACAAATTTCAAACCAACCCCAACTGAAAAGTAGAAAATGTATTTTCTTGCCGCTTCGTCGAAATTTTTATGAAGTTAATATATTCCTGTTTCTGTTTTTTTTTATATATATATATATTTTTTCAGAATGGACATTGAAATTAAAGCTCCAGTTACTGAAAGCTAGAAGGAAACTTTTTCAACAACTTTACGTTGAATTTTTTCTACAAAAATCTTTTTAAAATTCTAGTTTTTGAAGAAATTAAAAAAATTATCGTCACCAACTTTCAATTAAAAAATGTTGTTCTAAGTGGAATGTAAAGTATGACTTTTTAATTTGATTGTATAATTTTCAAGAAAACTTAAAATTCAAACTCTCAAAACTCAAAGAAGAGAAAAATTGAATTTCTTCAGTTTACGTGTTTTTATGGAACAATTTCAGTTTTTTAAATATTGGAGCTATTAAAAGATTAATGAAGGAATAAACTTTTAACTTAAAGAATAGAAAAAATAAAATTTTATTTAATGAAATGTGTAAAAAATAATATTTCTTTTATTTATTGAAATCCGTGTTTCTGTTTTTTTTTTTTTTTTTTTTTTTTTAAAAAAAAACCTTGAAATTGAAGCCCAACTTATTGAAACCTTTCATAAACTTTACGTTAAAGCTTTTGTTTGGAGCACGAGTTTTTTAACAAAAGAAAAAAATACCTTTTTGAAATTCTAAAAAGCCTTATTTTTTTATTTATTTAAGTTGCAGGTAAAAAATTTTTTAGGAAATAACTTCACAGTTGAAACCCAACTTACTGAAATACTAAAGATAGATTTTTTTTAAATTTGATCTTTTCAAAAAAATTCTTTCAACTTTTATAAAATTTATCTTCGAATATTGTTAAAATTTAAGAAAAAAATATTAGAAAAAATTTCGTTATCGTTTTCAACAATGTTACGTTGAAACTTTTGTTTGGAATTCGAGTTTTTATGAGAAAAGTTACCAGAAATAAATTTTCTTTTTAGAGCGTCCCCAACTTTCAATTGAAAAAATTTATTCTGGAAGAAAATATTGAAAAAAATATTTTGTTATTAATTTGAGTTTAAGATTTTTCAGAAATTAGCAAAATTTATTAGAAAACTCAAATTAGCACAATTTATTAGAAAATTCAAATTTCAAAAACGTTATAAACATATTGAATATTTTCTTGCACTTCAATTGGAGTTTGAAATTTCGAAACATGTATTTTTTTTTTAATCGAATTACTTATCAAAATGTTTTAAAAGGGATTTAAATGTAAGTTATTTCAAAAGATTTTTTTCAGTTTTTTTTTTTAAGTAATAATTTCAAAATATGAAAACAAAATTCAAGAAAATTGAACTTTTTTTAATTAAGCAAAATTTAATAATCTAATTACAAGAAATTGAATTTTTTTTAATTAAGTAAAATTTAATAATCTAATTACAAGAAATTGTAAAAAAAATTTTTAGATTTTGCTTTTATTTTTTCTTTAAAAGAAATATCCTTAAAGTGTTTTCATTAAATAAATTTGATTTGAAACGTCGAATTTTAAGAGATTTGTTTTAATATATATTAAAAGTTTTAAAAATGTTTTCTTTCTTCTAAAATTTTTTCCGAAAACCTCGTATTACAAAATAGTTTCAGAAAAAAGTTGGAATAAATTATTTTCTTCTTTCAGTTGGGTTATAATTGAATTTAATCCCGATTTTCGACTTGTCTTTTGAAAATGTTCATATCCAAACTTTCACATATATAAAAGATTTTGGGAAATTAATGCATTTCATGAAAATAATTTTTTTTATTCGAAGTTTTCCGAGAAATTCTCTTATTAAAGAACTTC
Organism: Lethrus apterus; assembly: GCA_018397195.1. Classification (NCBI taxonomy): domain Eukaryota; kingdom Metazoa; phylum Arthropoda; class Insecta; order Coleoptera; family Geotrupidae; genus Lethrus; species Lethrus apterus. The sequence continues at coordinate 7,459 of JAFFZR010010006.1, read as the reverse complement.
TTTCTTTAAGAAATCTTTGCCGAAATTTTCAAGTGAAACTTGATTGTTTGCGATAAGATATTGAAAATTTTAATTTCATTTAAATTGCGTTTGAAGATTCGATGGTGATATTTTCAGAAATTGGAATACATAATTCATTTGAATTTAAAAAAATTTTAAAAATTTATTTTGTTCTTTTAGTTGGCTTTGTGTTTGAAACTTCGAAGTTTTTTCAGATATTGGAATTATTCACTAAAACACTTGAATAACAAAACTTTTTAAAAAAATTTTAATTTATGTTTGTTCAAAAGTTGAAATAATTTTTACAAAAACGGGAATTTCACAAACATACATTTTACTTTTTTTAAGTGACTTCATAAATCCAATATAGTGAAAGAAATTTTGTTAGCATATTAGGGTCTTTAAGAAATAAAATAAAATTCAACTATAAAAAACAAAGTCAAAAAAAAAATAACTTTCGCAACAACAAAAAACCGAAAGAGACAACTTTGTCATAAACTTCTCGTAAAACTTTTTTAAAATTCATTTTTTTAAATTATTACTTTTGAAAAGAAAATTTTAAACCCCAATCCATCTGAAAGAAAAACTTAAATTGTGCTTTTGAAAATCCAGTTTTTGAAGAAATTTTGAGTGAACGTGACTTTACTCTTTTTTAAAACTTTTCTGCAAAAAATGAGTATCGAAATTTCAAATTCCATTTAAATAAAAGAAAAATTTTAATTTCTTTTTACCTTTCTTTTTTTCCATTGCTGTTAACATCAAGTATTTCTTCTTCCTCGGAGCATTTGTTGTTTTCCATGAGGCGAATTTGCGATAACAACCCACATAATTTTTTAAAAAATAAAAATTCTGAATCATCCACTTTGAAGGCTATTTTAAAATAAAAAAATGCATTAAAACATAATAAAAACCTGTGCATCCTGTGTGCAAGTACAAAAGACGCATTTTAAAAATTAAGCGACTTTAATCGCGAACGCTCTAATAAAGACTCCCTCAACAGAATCAATCAATCAGCAAAGGTGTTCCCATAGCAACCTGAGACACATATTAAGAGTGGTCCATTTAGAAAATTATATACAGCCTTGTCTGACTACCTCGGGGGATTCAAAATCGATATTCAAGAATGCGAGGATAAGTGGCTCTATCCCTCGTTTTGAAATTACTATCTCGACGCAAACATCGAAACAAAGATCGTGTTTTCAAAATAAATCATTTGTTAATATTTCTTGCAAAAATTATTTAAATTAAATTAAATATGAAATTTATCAAAATGCATACAAAAATCAAGACATTTCAAAATAAACTTTCATTATTTATTTAATTTTTTCTTTTCAACTTTGTTTTATTTTCTCGCCGATAAAATAGAATTAAATTAAAGAGAACGTGGTAATCTGATTATTCGATGCGCCAATTGATCTCGTTCTAATCGGATTAGAAAACTTGACACCCCGGATTTTCGACGAAACAACCTCAAAGAAAATCGTGACTACGTCAACCCCTACGTGTTCGACGAAACTTTAAAATGACGACGCTTTGATCTTCGATTGTTGGTGATTCGGTCGTGATACGAAAACTTTTAAATGGGATTTTTCTCGCACGTTCTTGAATTTTGTTAAATCGAAATGAGCAAAAAATTAAATAAAAACGTAATGTGAAATTTACAATTTTTTAACTTGGCTTTTCGTGATCGTGAATTAGTACACGTTGCGCCATCTGTACGTGTTTCGCCGAAGCGGACGTGTCGCGAAGTTTTCGTCTGCACGAGGAAAATTGTATTTTAAATTCGCAAAATCTGCGATTGTTTTTTTTTTTTTAATTAGTCTTACTAATTAAAAATTGTTAAGTATTTATTGGATTTTATGAATTTTTAATTAATTTATAAATTTTTTAAACGTAAGTGATACAAATTTGGCTACAAATTTTAAAAATATCCAACTTTTAATAATTTTTAGCAAGTTCTTATACACTAATTCTAATCAGCAAAATTGAAATGATTAAAGATTTTTTTTAATAGGTATACTTAGGATTTTTATTGGAAACTTTTCAAATCTATTTAATTTTTAAAATTGTATTAAAAATAAAAAAAATTATGAAATTTTAATTCACTAGACGTGAAATTTTTCAAAATTAAAATTCCAAAATTTTATTGATTTATCAAGCCCTCATTTATAGTTTCGAATTTCGCTAACTTTAATTATTGGCTAATTATCCATTAAAACATAGGACTACCACAAGGTGACCAATATTGTTCACTTTATTCATAGCTATATTAGAAAATAATTGAATTTCGTTCATCTAAGTCTACATGACATGAAAATTGCAACACCAAGAAGGGGTGCGATTTTTTGACCAAACTTGGTAGGAACGTATAACTATTCAAAGGTGATAATTGATTATAATTTCAGAGAAAAAGGTCAAAAGATTAACACAATTAATTTAACAACACATTATTAATAAAATATTAATAATGTGTTGCCCCCCCCCCTATTGGTTTCACACTCCCTCACTCTTCGTGTCATTGATTCCAGTACGTGATCGATCTCCTCTTGGGGTATGGTATCCCAAGCAATCTGCAATTGCTTTCAGTGTTTGCGGAGGATTCGCTAAGTTCCTCAGTTTTCTTCCCAAAATGTCCCATACGTGTTCGATTGGCGACAGGTCGGAAGAACTGGTTGACCATGGCAAGATACTGACATGGGCCTCTTCGAATCGTTTTAGAGAAGTTCTCGCTACATGAGGACGGGCATTATCCTGCTGAAAAAGAGGGTCTTCAAGCTGTTGAAGATTCTGGTTCCACCACCTCATCAACGTATTCCTATGCCTCGGATGAACACCAACTGAGACCTACTCCCATATGGTATAGCACCCAATACCGTAACTTCAACGGTTCGGTGCATACGACTTTCAACAGAAAATTGAATATCGCGACGTTCCCCACGTCTTCGTCTGATCCTCATGCGGCGTCATTCATCCCTATACAAAATCTAAATTCATCAGTGAACACCACCCTATGCCATTCCACAATCCAGTGCATTCGCAACCTAAACCACTCAAAACGTTGCTGTCGGTGTTGAGCCGTAAGATGTGGTCGTTAGATTGCAAACCGAAAGCCCTGATTCGGCGATAAACGGTTCGAAGGGTGACAGGATGACCTTAATTATCTAGCCATAGATCTGCAATTGGCCTTGTACTGGAGAATCGGTCTCTTAGTGCCATTAGGCGAAGATAGCCGTCCTGCACCTCATTAGTTCTTCTTCGGCGCGTGGTTCCTCTTCGGCGACTTTCTTGGCCCTGCCTGGTCCATGACTGATAACAACGCATGATGGTGGAATGGTTCCGGTTAAGGCGATTTGCATTTTCCCTGATAGAAAAACAACCTTCGCGCAAGCCAACAATTCAACCTCAGTTGAATTGGCTCATCTGGCGGTAATTTCGACGTTCTCTAGGCATAATCGAATGAAGTATGACAAGAGAAAACTGTGAAAAATGAATCAAACTTCGCAAGAAATACACCTAACATTAATGTCAGAAAAGACTGCATGAAGTGTTAGATATGCCATGACCACTTGATCTATAACAACAAAATTATAATCAATTATGTATTATCTTTGAATAGTTATACGTTTCTGACAAGTTTGGTCAAAAAATTCGCACCCCTTCTTGGTGTTGCATTTTCCATAGTATTTAGCATATCTTATAGCGACATTTTATAAAATATCGCTTTATTAAAACACAATAATAATAAATATCTATACTATACACTACTATACACTATAAAAAAGCAAAAATTTAATTTTTGCTTTGGAAACTCATCTTTTAAAAATCTTAACTTATAAATTCTTAAAGCTCTAACACTGTATTTCTTAGAGCTTCAAAAAATTTTCTTTAATTCTCATATTTCACGTTACTATAGAAAGTTTAAATAATGTCGAGCTTAATTCTTTAACATGTTCTTTAGTAAGAGTCTAAATCAAACCAAAAAGCTTTTAGATTATAAATTTGTTATAGAGGGTCATTCTGAAATAGGTACTGAGATTTTAACAGGTGATAGCTGACCTTAACCCAAACCCAAATCCGCAAAAACGGCAGTCCCATCTTCATTTTAAATTTTCGATGGGCATTCGGTTCTAAGTACGGTCCTGTGTCGATTTCAATATGTGTCGCATTGAAAATCAACTTCCTTTGGCGAGAATAACATGAAATATTGCAAAACAACCTTTATTGATAATAGTTCGGCGTTATTGTCATGTTTTACTCAAAATTTAAAATATTTTTTCTGGCACACCCTTCAACATAGGACCGTCATTTTTGCATATTTTGGGTTGGGCTATTGTAAGCTATCGCCTGTTAAAATATCAGTACTTATTTCAGAATGATCCAGAATATACCGGCTTTCCCAACTAAGACCGAATCTTTAATTGCAGTTCTGAAATTTTATATGCATTGATAATCCAAATTTCTTTATCAACTAAAAATATGTACATAGATGACCGACTTCCGGTTATACCGGAAGTCGGCACAAACTTTCTTATCTTAAACGTAACACCCTATTTTTTATTATCTTTTTGGATTTTCCATAAAAAATAAACGCCAGTTTGATAAAAACATATTTGTTCTTAGTGGCACTGTTTCGGAATTATTCGACTTTTTTTTGAAAAAAACGACTCGGAAATTTGAAGTATCTCCGGAACTAATGGGCGAAGAGAACTGCGGTTTTCACCATTCGAGTTATTAAGATGCATTTTATTCCTCATTATAAATTGAAACAATTCGGTTCATTAAAACATGAAATAAGAACGTTGGAATTTCAGACATTTCAATCATGGCCAACGTGATTTTTTTAAACGCAACACTGTATTAATTGTGGTATCATCGGATAGAAAATGTTATTCCCTTTCACCTTTATTAATACATGTTGGTATCTACAAGTAACAGTTTTGTAGTTATTTCCGGTTTTTTCTTTATACCATATTTCTTGACCTCTAAATCCTCAATACACTAACAATTTTCTCAGTTACTTGTTTTAATTAGTTAAAATTAAATATCACTATAGAACTAATGTTCAGATATTCAGCGTTTCACTAAATTTAAACTTCTTTTCAAAATTAAAATTTCAAAAAAGCAAAATTACGTAACATAAAATTTTTAAAAAATCGTTTTACGTTTTAAAATTTTGAGTTTTCTTTTGACATTTCATTACTGAGAAAAATTAAAAATTGCGAAAAATATTTTGATTTTCTTCAAAGTTTTCAGCCTGTTCTACAAAACGGGCCTAATACTATAGCGACTTCAATTGTGATTTAATCACCAGCAAACCATATATATTATTAAATGGGACAGTCTTGGCTACAACTTGACGAAAAAAAATCTTTTTTAAACACTTTCATGTAATTGTGACGTCACCGACAATTTTTTTAAATTGCTCGGTATATTTTGTTTTATGTATTCTTGTAGAGCATTTTAAGTACTTTTCACCGGTATAAACTTTTAGTAGGGTTATACCATGAAATTTTTGCAAAAAATGCAAAAAAAAACTGGTTTGAGCTAGTAGGCTGTTAAATCCGAAATTCTCTGGCACAAACAATTAGTGATAATAATTAAGCAAGCGTAAAACAACTGCGTCGCTTATTTGACGTTTCAAAGTGCCGAAATAAGTTCGTTTTGTTTACTGTTAGCCATCCCGATATCGAAAATACAATTAATGAACTAGTAGATATGTTACAAGTTTATTGTGAGTGTCACAAAAATAGTGTTCAAGCACAGAAGCTTTTTGTTGATTGTTTTCTTGACATAATTGCTCCAAACCGTCGTAAATTCGGAAAATTGGAGCAACGCTTACGAAGAACTAGATCTTTAATAAAAATAAAAAGAAATTGAGGTTTTCAAAACCAAAATTTAGAATTGAACTAAAGAAATTGCTCAAACTGTGAGCCATTTCTGTCTATGCATAATTGTTAAAGACCCAGTTCTTCGCAAGCGCTGCTTCAATTTTCCGAACTTACGACGATTTGGAGCAATTCTGCCGGGAAGACGATCAGCATAAAGCCTCTGCGCTTGAATACTATTTTTCTGGCACTCAAAATAAACTTGTAACATATCTACTAGTTCATTAGTTGTATTTTCCATTTTCGGGTGGCTAATAGAAAACAAAACTAACTTCTTTCGGCACTTTGAAACGTCAAATAAGCGACGCAGTTGTTTCACGCTTGCTTAATTACTATCACAATTTGTTTATGCCAGAGAATTTCGGATTTAACAGCCTACTAGCTCAAACCAGTTTTTTTGCATTTTTTTTCAAAAATTTCATAGTATAACCCTACTAAAAGTTTGTACCGGTGAAAAGTACTTAAAATGCTCTACAAGAATACACTAAAAAAAATTATACCGAGCAATTTAAAAAAATGTCGGTGACGTCACAACAACTAAATGAACGTGTCAAAAAA
>JAFFZR010010005.1:0-15588 GCA_018397195.1 Lethrus apterus | reverse complement strand
ATTAAAATTGTATTCTAACTGAAACAAGCAAAAAGTTATTGTTGATTTTTTAGTCCGATTTTTTGTTTTTTGTTTAATAAATCCATTTTATGAATAAATTGACACTGTACATTTTGAAATTGAAGGGAATCTTAAAGAATATGATCTTCACTTCATATTATTCTCATATCTTAAATCAAATGAGACAAATAAATTTTTAAACGAATTTTTGTGATTAATTTCTAGACCACAAAGCTGTACAATATTTATTGAAAAATCTCGAGAGCTTCATAAAACTATACATTTTAATTAGGCAATGCGTCAATAAAAACCAACGTTACTAGCGAATCTACATTATGGTATGAAGCACGGATGTTACTAGATTATTCATTATTGCTTCAAAGCAAGGAAACTTGCACGAAATATTGGATAATGTTTAACATTTTCTGATCATTTAGAAATAGCTGGTGATCAAAGGATTGGTAATTTATAAGTACCAAATTATTAACTAAACTGAAAGAAAAGAATTTTGGAGCATGTCATTTCCAGTGATAGGAGCCCTTGAGAGGAGAAACCATTGTCGAAAGGAAATGCTGCAGAAACAGACAGATGAGACGAAAGGAGCATATATCGAGCAGAGAAACCAATGCTAAAGCTATCTCAGGGACAAAAAGGAAATATAATGAAAAAATCTGTGTAGAAATGGAAGAGGCCTATAAAAATAAAGAGGTAAGAGGCTTATATTGTGGAGTGCGAAATGAGAAAAGAGGACACCAGCCCAAAGCAATGAATTGTAAGAGCAAGGAAGGAGAACTAATAGCAGAGGAAGAACAAGTAATTGAGAGATGGAGAGAGTATTTTAATGAATTATTAAACAAAGATTATAAATATGAAGAAGAATCTTTCGATGAAGATGAAAATGGTATGCAGAAAATGAGTATAACAGAGCACCCAGTATAGCAGAGATCAAAGAAATTATTAAAAATCTAAAAAGTAATAAAAGCCCTGGAACGAACTGTTTGACAACCGAAACGTTTAAGTTGGGGGGGGGGGGCGAGAAAAACTCATAGAAACAATGCTACACCTACTACAGCAAATACGGTTAACGGAAGACATGCCAATAGAATGGAGAGATGCAATAATATGCCTACTGTTTAAGAAAGGAGATAGAACAGAATGTAGCAACTATAGGGGCATTGCCTTAGTTAACATGGCCTACAAAATATTAGCAAATACAACTAAAAGCAAACAATTTGGAAGTATAGAAAGAGGTGTTGGAGAATATCAATGTAGTTTCAGAAAATCAAGAGGTGTAGTTGATCAAATCTTTACACTAAGGGAAATCCTAGCGGAGAGTTACGAGCACAGAAAGCCAACATTTGTAATGTTTATTGACTTTAAACAAGCATAATATGATTCAATTAGATGGGAGGAACTATACAAAGCATGCGACAGATAGGAATAAACCACAAAATAATAAGACTGGTAAAAATGACGCCAAATTGTACAGAAAACAGAATAACAGTAGCCGGAAGAATATCAAGAAAATTCGAAGTTAAAACAGGGCTAAGGCAAGGAGACCCTCCATTATTCAATGTGGTAAGACAAACGGGAATAAATAGAGGAAGTCTAATATATTATAAAAAAACACCAATGCCTAGCTTTCGCGGATGACATAGCGATCATTACAAGGAGTAAAGAAGAACTTAAAAATGTAGTGAAATTACTAGCAGAAGCAGTTGAAAAAATGGGGCTACAAATAATGAGACGAAAACAAAATATATGATGTGGAATAATACAGAATATATGAAGAACCAACAAATGAAAATTCAGATCGCCGAAAATAAAACATACAGCTTCAATGTAGGGAGATTCACGTATCTAGGTACGTTTTTATCAAAAATAAAGGAGGAAATACTAGCAAGGCTAGCAGCAGGAAATATATGGCATATGTGTATATATGGCCCAGAAAAGTTACTTAGAAGCAAGTTAATCTCGAAAAAATTAAAAGTGCGAATGTCATAAGGCCAATAGTAATTTTTGGAAGCGAAGTATGAATAGTAAGGAAGGCAGACCAAAAATTGTTAGAGATATGGGAAAGAAAGTTACTAAGGAAAATAGAAAATTACTAAGAAAAATATTTGGAGGAAAACAAATAAAAGAAAGACGAGGAAAGAACGAATGAGGAGCTCATGGAACTATAGTGAACAAAACATTTCGGCAGTGGTAAAAGCCCAGAGAATTAGATGGCTAGGGCATATCTGTAGGATGGAAAATCAAATAGTACCAAAGATAATTTTGATTAAAGCCATAGGCGCAAAAAAAGAAGAGGTAGATCAAAGGAAAGGTGGAGAAACGAAGTGGAGGAGGACTTAAGGAGACTAAATGTTACAAACTGGAAAAAGAAAGCAGGAGATAGAAAGGAATGGGTAGAAATAGTAAACCAAGCCATGGGCCTTCAAGGCATGTGCTATTTATTACGTCAGTAGGTGAGTAGGGACACTAAAATAATGAAAAGGGGACACAAATGTAAACTAAGAAAACAACATATTTCCAATAAAATGCCACAAGAATACGATTGTAACATTTCTATCAATATAAAGGAGCTTCTCTAATCCAAAAAGCATAACGTGGTCGATATAAAACATATTTTACATATTTACATTTTTTTTTATCTTAAAAATGTCAAGCATACAATTCTAGTCTCTTCTTTCTCATTATACACTTTCATATTCACAATGTTTCCGTTTGTCTTCTCCCACATCACAGAACCACACTTTGTTCGCTCTCTCAATTTTCCACAACTACATTTGCCTTTGTACTTTCTTCTTCTCCAGTCTTCCCGTCAGGTTTGAAACATTCAACAAACAAAACACAAGAAGTATTATGAAATAAGAAAATCATCTGGTATTTTCAGGACCCAAACAAACAAATATTTTAAAGAATTCTTAAATGAAAAAAAGTATAAATTTATGAAATGCATTCTTGGCAAATGGCTTTAAAATGTTTAGCGCATAGATTTTTTTGCATTGAGCACAAATATGACGACATTTCCTATCGCAACATATGGTCAAACAGGACCCCTGCAGACAATTGCCGGAGGATCATCTTCCGTATAACCAAGAAATTCACAAATAGAAGATTTGATAACAGTTCATTTTTTAATGATAATCCAAAAGTAAAAATCTTTTAAATATTTTCGTCAAAGTACATAAATTTTATCTTTAGAAAATTATTATAAATTCTTGCATATTAAATTAATTGACAGTAGCGTAGCCTGAATTTAAAAAATATATGTATATTAATTTTCGATTTTATTGTTTCGATTTTGTAGTGAGAAAACATTGTAGCCTGCATTAGATACAAAATATAATTATTAATAAAATGAAATAAATACTTCTGGATGTAAATTTTGTTTGTATACATATTTTTATAGTAATTTTGTGTTAATATAGAAAATATAGAAAATATTTACACAATAATAAAATCTAAAAGCATAGAGTTAATATTAAACAACAGCGGATATACAAATAATAAATTACTTTTGCCCATAATAATTATTTAATATTGAAAATAGATTTTGATTTCATTTCAAATTTATAGTTACAAAATATTCAAATAACCAGTGTGCATAGTAAGTATGATTTAGACGCGAATATCGATCATTAATCTGATATCCATTTTGTAAGGTAAGGAGCATAATCAATCTACTGAAAAGGTACACCGCAAAATATTTAAATTTCTTTTTGGTTTTCTGACGACGGCGTTTATCTTTCCACTGGTTTGATAACAATGAATAACATGAATAACATGTTTGTGAAGTTTGAGAATAGATTATCCTTCTCTTCTGATTTAACACAATAAAACATGATGGACCATTTAATTATTAAACTTAAAGTTACTTTAAACCTTTTTCCGGCGTACATTCATTTAATCAGAAAAATAATTGCAACAAAAAAATCATTGGAAACTTTTCAAACTTTGAAACTTGCGGTTTCAAGTCCGGGTTGTTAATCTTTATAAGACCACTTTAGTTAATTGTTTTCCTTAAAAGCGTATGCTCGAAATAATTTTGTTTTTGTAAAATGTAATTAATTAGTGGATGCCATAAAATAGTAAATGAAGTTGTCGACAACCATGTGATTAATGAATATGCGCAACCAAATCACCTAAAACGTTAATTAATTCAAATTATTTTGGATAAATTTTGTTATATGAATTTAATTTTTTGCTCTTACTTCCGTGTACTGTGTAATTTTTCTTACATAATTATTTGTGTAATACTTTATTATAGTCATTTTGTCGCTCTTACATTATAGAAACACAATAATATGAATCATAAATTTTGTCAGACAAATATTTTTACCCAGTCATAAAAAACTGATACGTACTATATTTTGTTTTCATATTATTTCCTTCATCAATACGGTCGCACCTTAGGTAATCGCTTTTTAGCCGGTGGTGACTATAACTTTAAGCACACACATTGGGGGGTCAAGGATAATTACGCCAAAAAATCGAAAACTTTTAATGGCTATGGAGGCAAACAACCTAAGATATTCTTCTACGGGCGAATTAACTTACTGGTACACCAATATAAACAAAAAAACCAACCTGGTCGATTTCTGTGTCACCAAGTCTATACCAACAAATTTAATAAATGCAGAAACCTGTTTCAGAGGTTCGATAGTAACAAACTCCTAACCTTGACAACAAATACAGCGTGCCCATTTTCTATCTCCCTATATGGGTAACTTTCTTAGTTTTGAAGATACAGGACCGGTTAAATTAGCCAAGTTGCTCAGAAACTTGAGGAGTATTTAACAGTATTTTCAGATTTGTCAGTTACTGTCAACTTATGAAGATATTTAAAACATTACTAAACCGAGCAGTACAAGAATTGAAAACGTTACTTAACGATCACAAAAATTCTAGTATACAAAACTACCTAATTTAACAGCCGCAGAAGCAACGTACTCATTGTAGAAAGCCACAAGGAAAATAAACTATCCTCAGTCGCTTAACTCTCTGCTACGAACAGAAGACGGCCAGTGGAAAAAAACCAACAAAGAAAAAGCAGAACTATTTGCTCATCATCTTGAAGGGTCATCTAGCAGACCCCGTTGAAAACGATATGCAAGACTCACTAAATTCGCCATATCACTTAGAACCACCACTAAAACAATTTAAACCAAACTAAGTAAACAATTTTATTAAAACAAGGTTAAATCCAAAGGAGTTCCTAGAATATGATTTAATCACGGTGACAGCAGTAGTTGCTATAGAAGGCCATAAAATATCATCCAGAAATATTTAATGCAGCCCTAAGCAAAGGATCCCAGAGAAAAGTTGCAAAAAAAAAATTAATTCCGAAACCGAGTAATATATCGATTGCATCCAACTGTAGAACTGCATCAAAACCATCAGCACCGAAATCATGTATAAAATCAAAAACTATTACCCTTCAATTACTTCCTCAGTTTTAAATCCTACCTTCAATATCGTTGTTAAGCATAGACGAATATCCAATTAATAAATTGTCCATTCATAGGATTCGATCTCAAAAATGAGGAAGGAAAGGGCAAGATCTATTTACTCTTCGAAAATATGTTTATTGCAGTCTCAATTTAAAACGAGCACAAAGGAAAAACAAGCACTGAGAGACATTTGCTTATTTATTTTTACTGTTACTGCACCTCATCAAGACTTGTGCTTTTTGAAAACTTTGAAGGGTTACGAGTAACTTAATACAGTTATTTCTCAAGCAGTTTTGAAGAAGTTTTGCCAACACTTGTGGTATTTGTCAGAGGAAATAGCAATAGAATCGATCTTTGATGATTCGAGAGCTAATTTAGAAAGGGAAAGTTTATGCCATTTACAAAAGAGTTATATTCTATCTAAAGAAGAAATATCTTTATACGGTACGTTATTCCATTTATGTATTGACTGTGATGATATTTTATTGTTTCTAATATAATGGATTTATTGTTTCAGATAAAACATTGAATCAGTTTGTGTCTACCTCAAGCAAGAATCTGTTGTGAAGATTGAAGATGGAAAGCACTTTCCTTCCAAATAGCGTTTCGTCATGGAAAGAAAATGCTGTTTTTATTGAAGCAAAAAGAAAAGTTAACTGACTTAATGTAGTCAACGATACTCCATAAAGAGTTGTGAAACTCATGTAATACTTTATGGCAAAATAATGGTCATGGAAGAAGAGAAGCAGTAGCATTTACGCTGTGTTCAGGAACTGCAAAAAGAGACTCTAAAAAGAAAATATTTAAATTAACTTCTATTTTTTTTTAATACATTTTACTATTATTCATAGATGTCTTGGCTTATTTTTTTTACCATAGAATGATAAAATATTTTGAACTACCATCATCTCTAGAAGAAGTAAATTTCTCTTATTTTGAAAAAGTTTGGGGACTCGTCGGCACGGATTAGAATCGTCGTACAGGGATGAAATTTCGAATCTGAGTAGCTCATGGTAGTTGTAAAAAGATAGAGGGTATGCGTTAGAAAATTCGAACAAAAATTTTGTTGGGTCATATAAGGAACACCGTACTATACAAGCTGATTCTGAAACAAATACATATATTTTAACAGGTGATAGCTTACAATAGCCTAACCGCAAATATTCAAAAATGGCGGTCCTATGTTGAAGGGTGTGCCAGAAAAAAATATTTTAAGTTTTGAGTACAATATGACGATAACGCCGAATTATCATCAATAAAGGTTGTTTTGCCAAATTTTATGTTATTCTCGCCAAAGGAAGTTGATTTTCAACGTGACACATATTGAAGTGGACGCAGGACCGTACTTAGAACCGAATGGCCACATAAAAAATGGGTTTGGGTTAAGGTAAGCTATCACCTGTTAAAATATGTGTATTTATTTCAGAATCAGCCTGTATAATACGTATCATATCATTTCTTTGATAATGTTTTATATCATTAATACGATATTAAATAAAAATTTACTACTATTAATACTACTACTACAAAGTGCTAGTTTATAAAGCCGTAATCGAACCAGTGTTGACATACGGAATACAACTATGAGGAACAGCTTCTACTTCAAACATGGAGATCTTACAAAGATTCCGGTCCAAAACATTAAGAATGATTACCAACGCTCCGTGGTTCATTCCAAACCAAATCATCGTCCTTTTCTTTCAAGTACACTAAAATAATAACCAACCAACATAATACATTTGTTAATAATCTCATGACAAATCCAAATGTACAGGGTAGACTGAAACGTCTTAAGCCTTACGAACTGACCTCTAGGTTCTAAGATTTAGGTTTTCATTTTTCTGTCTTCCTACATGAAATATTTTTGTTACAATAAGCAAATGGTTGACCATCTGTGGGTTGTTAAAAAAAAACAATATGGTATTTATCTATTTTTTCATACAATTGGAAATTCATTTTGTTTTGGCCTATTTAATATTCGTTTTGTAATTACAGCATCTAAAGCGTGTTACCACTAAAGAAACACAAGAAAATTTAAACACAGTAAAGTTACAATTTTCTTTTGTTGATGTTTTGAAAGAGTTTTTATTTTTTATCAATTTTTGGATATTAAAAGAATTTCATTAGTTCTCACTTTCTTTAGTATTCTTTTTCTACAGTGCATGCTGCCCATTTTACAGATATGAAAGTTTAAAATATAATATAATAAAAGAAAAAGGTTTAAATAGTTCATTTTACTTTTAATAATATTATTCGAAATTTGATAACCACAAGAAAGATTTTAGGTTTATATATTTTAGACATATATGGAATGATTTCATGTCCATAATATAAGATTGTCAGATTAAACAAATCGTTTTAGTAGTTCCATTAGATAAGAATGCATACACTTTCGCAACGTACAATTTGAAAAGGATCTCCCGTTACTCGGTGCAAAACAATTAATCTTATTCAAGACCGCAGACGGCTGTCTAATCCTTGTGAATTAACGTCTTGCTCTAAGAAGTATTTTGCTTTGTTCAATTAGAAGTGAAATACTAAAATGTGTTTTTTACCAGGACAAAAACGGTGAGTATCATTTATTTGTTTGTATAACGACGAGAAAGTTTCTATGATTTAATTAACTTCTTAATGATGGACACACAAATGAAAATATAATAAATACTTTCCTATTACGTTGTAGGTTGAAACATACGTTTAAGTTTCATACATTTCGACGTGGAGAAGCGGCAACATGGTAGAATCAATGTAAATAAACGTTTTATTTTCTGTCTAAAATAAGCCCGAATAACAGGCAGGGTGAAACGAAAACTAATTCGTATCGACTATTCCGGAGTGTTGTGAACCGAACCATCAGTGCAAAAGAAATTGGAAAATTTAAATAAACAACAATGAAAAGTCCATATATAATAACACACCAAGGTTAACTTGTTAACCCTCCTTTAGGCGCGCCTACTTATGAGACGTCGTTAGTCGCGCTGGGTCTGCTAGATCCATACCAATTAAGAGATCTGCTTTTTGGTTTATTCTTATGAAATGTTGCCTACAATTTTTACAGGTAATACTTGAATGTGTCAATTCTACTCTAGAATGTGGATTTTAGAAAATTCTTTTGGAAAACAAAGTATAATTATTTTTTTTACAGAAATATTGATGAATGTTGCTTATTTATGAATAACTTATAAAATTAATGAAAAAGCATTTAGTAGAATTTATACATTTTATTTATTATTATAAATATTGATTCGGAATTTGACAGCACTATTCCAATTCACATGCTATTTCTTCAGGTTTATCTTCAAGAAAGTTTTGGCAGAATGTTTTTACATGTTGACCTAAACATAAAAAAACATTACACTTTTCGCACTTGTACTGTGCCTTTGTATTTTTTTTTTAATTTCTTTGTAACAAAGTTCACACCGTTTTCTTTTATCTCGAGATACCCGCGTCGAGAAAAGTGTTCATCAATTATCACATTTTGTCGTAAGTAATAATATTCTTTGACTTTAACTACATAAAGCCAAAACAAATATTTCGCGAACCGCCGCTAGTTTATCTGTCTTGATCCTACCTGTTCTTGTAGTCCTGGCCTCCAGTCTTATGCTTCTTATGAGAAAACGAAATCCTTTCTCCGGCATAGTCATCCTGAATATGTTAATTCCTTGCCCATCACTTGCCCAAAAATCACAAATATTTTGATGGCCACCTCGGAAAACTACCACCAAGTAAAGCTGTCACATCATAAAAGCTTGGATTTCTATATGTTCGTCGACAATCTCTCTCTCTGTTCCAGTTTTTCTCCGTTGCCATCTATTAACTTATTTGTATTTTCGACGATAATGCTTAGTATATTATTGTCAAAAAAACAGTATCCAGCAGTCCAATTCCGTTTTTGCACGTTTTGCGTTCATACTCACAACTCCATGCAATTTGACCAAACTATTCGTTCGTGTCAATTTCCAAGGCGTTTTTTTTTTTTTAATTGTGTACAGTCTTTGGTTATAATAAATTTTCATGTAGAGGCAGGCCATTCTCAAAAAAATTATTACATTTACATATCTATGTAATAACTAGCTTCTTGGTTTTCAGCGCCTTCACTTTCATCTTCATCGTCGATTTCGTGGTCCGCGTCAGAATCAGTCTTCCTCGTTTCAACGTGATCTTCAGTTTCTGATTCGTCAAAATTTTCAACCGACGTGGCTTTACTTTCAATTTCTTCGAAAACTAAACGGTTTAGTTTCTCTTCGTCTACAAGGTCGTCAATGTTGTAACGCCTTCTGCTCATTTTTATAAATTTTGTTATAAAGTTCACTCAAGACACGAATAATAAACTGCAAAACAATGAAGCGCAGGAATAACACACCGAAATGCTCAAGCGAAATGCAAATAATTGAGACGCGGCTGGTCGCGATGGGTTTAGTGCACCCAAGCCACCTGCCACTCTCTTCTTACAATTTTCTCTACAATAAAACTAATGACTAACAGAAGACACGTCAAGAACGTGTAGGAAGCGAGAGCCACGAGCAAAACGGACGTGTACGACCTCGCCAAACATGGAACCAAAGCATAATTTCTGGCGAAAACAGGAAAGAATGGAGTAATTGGCAAAACCATCCTCGACACCTACGGATATGTAGAAGCAAGAGGACAAATGAAGAGGCTTATGATGATGATGATGATGACATTTCGACGTTTAATTAATCATCATATTTTATAAAAATAAAAATTTATTGAAATAGCATAACATAATTTAAAAAATCAAGTAAATTTTACTATCACACCTACCAAGACTTGAAACGTAAAGACGAATGAATTTAAGGGATTTATATGTTACATAGTGAGTAAGTAATTCTCGCAGCTTTTTGGTCAATTTTTTGACCAAATTACTCATAGAATTGAAAAATATTTATTCATTAGAATATTTTACTGTCATGTTGGAATGATTGTAAATAACTGTAAATAGAAAGGAAATGTTAAATACACACATTTCGTAATATTTTTCAGATCCAATAAAGGATTTGTTGTGTGGGAGCCAATGCGCCGAAACGTGTTTATCTGTAGTACATGGGACGAGGATTAAACCACATTGAACGACTTGTGGTCTCTCAAGGGATGTGTTAGAATGTGGCCATTTCAATCCTACGCCCTCTAGATATTAACCTCGTCCATCGAATTCCACGAAAACTGCGGTCCTTTACTCCAACGTATATAAAATAAAATTAATTTTATATAATTGTAGAGAGTATTCATATTATTTTAATAGGCAGCAAAAACATTATGCAAATTTGATTGGCCGGTAATCTAAATTAATATTACATAGCCGCTATCCGATATTTGTTTCATCTAAGCTGACATTATTAATAATGGATACGTAATTATATAAAATAATCCATTATTGCCGATGATTTCAATTCTAACTCCATTTACGTGCTTAATAATAGTTTAATATTTTATCAAATCATTATGTGATTAGTGTGGTTCAATATATGAACACAATTTAAAATTCAATCATTATTTGCTTTGTTCGATTTTACGACAACAAATTATAATTTTAAATATTTAGTATTTTTTATATTTCTATTACAACTGTGGATAGGTTTTTCACATTTCGCCTTCTTGCAACCATTCTGTTTATTGGAGCTTGTCTTCTGTATGTTATATAACCGTTATACCGTTCATGCTTTTCTACAGCTGTAATGCCACTTTATAAATTTAGATTAGCCAAAAACACCTCTTTTTCAATATTTCTGGCTTGTATTTTAATTTTTACTTCAAAATTTAATCTACTATTGGATATTCTTTGATTTTTTTATACCACACCTTGTAATATCTCCTGATTTCCGAATTCCGAGGAAGAAGGAGGCCACCTCCAACTATTTAATTTTCAAATTTTTAAATTGGAAAACTGGTGTTGTGGCTCAGTCAGTAGGTAAGTAATCTCAAGGTCTAAGGTACAAAACCTATTTGTGGACATTGGAATTTTATTTCAGAGAATATATTGCAATATATTATATTATATAAGTGATATAATATTGCAAAAGAACAACTCAAATATTAAGTTGCGTTACGTCATGTAATGAATAAACAAAATTTCTTTAAAAGATAATATTTTAAAGTCGAAACTGTCACTAAGGGTGCCAACAACTGGCTCCTTTACCTTACTCATTATATATTATTGAAGAATTTTCAAAATGCAGCGACATAAACCGATATACCTCTAGAAATGCGGAAATGCTTTATGTACCACCCTGCCGCCTCTGCCGCGCACAAGTCAATAGGGGACGTATAATGGCCGTCAAGTTGTACAATAAACTACTTGGAGAATTAAAAAATATAAGTAGCATCAAACCTTTTTAAACGATCTGTCAGATCTCTTTTAAATCGGCACGCCTTTTTGTAAATGTAAATGTTTGTAAATTGTTTGTTTGTAAATGTTTGACAAACTACATTTTAATGTATGTGATATATTTAGGCATATATTGTATTAGTACTGGCAATTTTGACAATTCCGATACTATGAAAAAAAAAATCGTGGAAATATACCCAGTTTCTTATTTTTTTTACGTAGAGTTTGCACTTTTACGAAGAAAAAAGGTATTTAGGATGAAAATCTATGTAGAAATGTCGAAGTTGTGATCAATTATATGTGAAAGCACCAAAATTCAATTTTTTCTCTATTTTTGCATTTTTTCCTTATTTATAGCTTATAACTCCGTTTATTTGTATTGTACTCTTTCAGTAAAATATGAGATTATTAGAAATAATTTTGGCTCCTATTTTGTCCTCTGTATATTTTGGAATGAGTTTCTCTGATGAGGAACCAGATATAATCTGCCGTCATTCCCTCATCCCAAAATCCCTGGCCGTTCAATGGTTTTAATTTCTTGGTGGAATCTCTCACCACACTCGTCGCTAACGTCACAGAGAATGCAGAAAATGAATCTTCAGAGGCATATGTACGCCTGTTGGAAAAATAAAAAAAAAATGATTGACATATAACATTTTTTCCCGAAGAATCGCGGTGACGTTAGTGACGAGCATGGTGCCACCCAGAAATGAAGACATTGAGCGGTGCTACCAGGGATTTTGGGATCATATGAGAAACGGATTCCAAAATAAACAGAAGAAAAATCAGGAGCCAAAATTATGTCTAATGATCTCATATTATAAATAAACGGAATAAATAAAACTGCATTATAGGCTATAATAAATAAGGAAAATATACAAAATAAAAAAGAGAAAAAGTCGAATTTTGTTACTTTCACATATAATTGATCATAACTCTGGCATTTCTACACACATTTTCAATACCCTTTTCGAAAGTGGGTATATTTTCACGATTTATGCTTTTCCTCGGACATAGAGTGAATTATAAATTTTGATTTGGGCCAAAAAAAATTTTTTTTTTTATTATGGCCCATTGCACTGAAACTACTGAAGCGACTGAAAAACAATATTAGTAACATTTATTGGTGATTCTATTATTTTTAATTTGATGTGCCGAACGGCGGGATTGGTCGTTCATAACTGGAGATATGCTTCAAATAGTCAAACTATTTCCGAAAAAAAAAACAACAAAAAATGAAAAATGAATATCTCGAAAACGTATCCGTAAAAAAATAATGCAATTTTCGAGTTTAGCGGGCCAAAGTATATAAGAAAAATATAGTGACACCGAGAGCACATAATGGCTATAAACTAGTGGAATTAAAGAATAAATCAAGTTTCTATAGTAGTTAGGTACTAAATTTTTAGGAATTTATAATTTTTATTTTGAATAAAAATTCTTCGATATTTACTTTTTAAGAAATTGATCTTTACTCTAAGGTATATGTATTTAAAAACTCTAGACAAGACGATATATATGGGTAAATGAATTTGATTTATCGTTAATTCGTTCGTTAATTTTGAACAATATATGATTTTGTGATGACATAGTATTTTAGTGACTTTAGTTAACATTTTATTTTTGATTTTATTAATTGAAATTACGTTTATTCAAAAGTCTAAAAGCTCCACATGGATTACGTTCAATCAATACCTAAACGGATATTGCAACGTGTTAAGTTTTTCAGATTTTTACTAAAGTTTGCGATAAACTATATTAGGAAAAGTTGCGATAAAATTTTCTACTTCCAAGAAGATTCACATAATTAGTTTAACGCCAAGACGAAAAACCAACGAGATTATACACGTAACTTTAGATTGAGTTAGAAAATATCTTATCAATAAAATGTTTACCTGTTTGTTTAATAGTAGAATATTTTGAATTAATATAAAAATTTTGTAATTTTTAAGATCGTTGTTACAAGATAATTAATTAGCTACACTTCATATAAATTATTGCTTTCTAATAATAATTACTATGCAAACATAACTAATTTTAAAAAATAAATACAAATACATTTAATGCGAAAGCTATAAACTGGGTTCTTGCTCTTCTGGATATTATCGAGTTCGTTAAAATTTATGTATAACTTATAATTGGCTTTATTAAATTGTTCGCAAAGAAACATTTTCAATTTGTGTCAGGTGTTAAACTTAATTACAGTAATACTTCATGTATGTATTGAAAGAAACGTCCAGCATTAGTATCCATTCATCGTTAAGAAACGATTAGGTGATAAAAGAAATGATTCTTCGGCACGCTGCTAACAATATTGAACGCATTTTATCCTGGCTGACTGATTAGTCTGGACGAGTATTAAGGAGTTGATCAATAAGAGTTGGGGAGAAAAAGTCACCAAAGTTTATCGCTTAATAGAAAAATGTTCTCCGGTAATAGCCTTTTCTAAGTTTCTTTAGTGCGAGTGTTTTTATAATACATCTTTCACCAGTTTCTCTTAAAATTGCAAAAAAGTACATTAATCTATGTTGATACTTTGTCTCTCGATTTAAACGGAAGTGTTTTTTAATACATTATTACATACACATTTAGTTATGTGCATTTTATTCAACATAGCCAGGCACCGAGTCTACTTAATTACTATTTTTTCCATTAAATTTATATACATTGCCATAATTTCAAATTTTAAAGGATCAAACACTTTATGTTCGTTTATCGATAATGTGAAAACCCAATTAAAATATATTTTTTATTACGTATCATCTAGAAATTAATAATTTTATATTGAGAGGAAATTCTTGTTAAATAAACCGGTATGGAGGTCGAAATATGACAATTTAAATTTAAAACACATTCATTTAATTGTGTTTTGAAACCAAATTCCATAAAATTCTAAGAAACAAATCTAAATTTTATTTAATTCAACCGAATCTCAATAGAATTTAATTTAATTTTGTCTTTCAAAATGACTTAATTCAGTTCAATTCGAACAATTTTCGTACATAGAACACATACAGTTTTTAGACCATAACATTATGATAGAAACTTTGCTTCTTATAATGATATTTAAACGGAGAACGTGAGTAATAAAATAATGTTTCCGTTAACCTAACACTAATTTTTAAATAGCTCTGTCGGACAAACTATTTATACACTATTATAATTTAGCAAACATTGGATGACACACTAATGACGACTAAGTTCGAAATAAATCCCAACGGGTATTAGTGGAATACATTTTTATTAACATTACATCTTTCACTCATAAATGAGGTTGTTTTAAATTTTTATTCGAATTTTTAAAACTTCTTCGATTTGTAGGTTCATGTGATTTAATGATTTACCTTTTTAAATAAAAATGTTCTACATAACATATTTTGTAGATGACGCTGCAATAATAAATATGAAGAATATGCATTTTGTGAAAAATGTGGAAGACATAAATTAAATTATTTTCTCATATCTGAAGTCATTATTTTTAAAATACAATACAAAACCCAAAATAAAAAAATTTTAAGTTATCTCCTTTACACAACATAAATATAAGCGAATATAGCCGACCGAACGAACAATATTGTACGGCGTCACTTATATAATATCTAAAATATAAAATTATATTGTCCATGTTTTTCATTTTTTCTAAATTCAATTATTTTATTGATTTATTGATGCAAATATTCGGCCGTCTTTAAAATATGAAATAATTTCATCATTGTTCTTTTGTACGAAATTGATTTCTTTTATAAACGTTGGAGTAGAGCCACTAGAAAATAATTTATAGTAATT
>JAFFZR010010003.1:0-16136 GCA_018397195.1 Lethrus apterus | reverse complement strand
CAAGGAGTGAATCGTTGATGGAACGAGGAATATCTTGGAATGAGGGGATGAAGATGGCGAAAAATAAAAAAGAATGGGCAACATTTATTTATTCATAATATTATTGTGACCAAATATGTATTGTAATCTTGTAATTAGTACCTTGACACCTTAGGGTAATTTAAGGTTTTTGATTAATATATAATAAATATTTAATCAATATCAGTTTAAAAACAAATCATTTTGTAAAACGTAAATTTCTTCAGTTGATTGGATGATCAAATTATCGAAAAACTATACTTGTCATTTTATTTACTTACTAGTTGCCTTTAATATCTAAATGCAATATAAAATATTTACATTGAAATCCTGTGATCACAGATATGTTAAAAAATGTAAAAAATGTAAATTGAGATTTCAATTAATTATTGTTGATAATCTAGCAATAGACACATTGCATTGGCTTTTTTTATTTAGACTTAAAATTTGTCAAAAATTTAAATTTCTAACGAAGCATACATTTTTCAGGGGTTACTTTTAATTTAAAATAATTTATATAAATTATAAATAATAATTTAAAATATGCGAAAACGCATTTACTGAAAAAGCAAAAAAGAAAAGAAGGTAACGAGTTTTGTGGAATATTTGTCTCTAAATCCGCAAAAATGTCTTACAAATATGTAATTATATTACAAATTAGTCATAAATTTTTTTTTTCTATATTTTATGTACTTTGAGATTTCAACTAATTATTATTAGTAATCTAGCTTAATCTAACTTTAATCTACCTTTTTTCATTAAAACATTACATCGACATTTCTTTTTTTATTTAGACTTGGAATTTCTAGAAAATTTAAATTTATGATGAAGCATACATTTTTCAAGAGTTACTTTTAATTTAAAATAATTTATAAAAATAATAAATAATAAATTTAAAACATGCGAAAACGTCATTACTTAAAGCAAACGACAAAGAACCTAATATGAACTGCCTTAAAAGACTAAAAAATATTATCGTGAAAAATCAACATATGAAAAAAATTGGATAACGGAAACTATTTTCTGTATTAGAAAAGCCGGAAAACAAACCGAACAGAAAAAAAAAATAAAAACGCCACAGAAACCTAGAGGTTAGGTTGGAAAATAAATAATTATAAAAATAATTTCCATAATGCAAGGCAAATATTTAATGCAATCAATTAGAGCTTAATAGTGTTTACTTGATTTTACTGGATTAAATCCAACCTAAAGTAACTTAATAACTACGGTTTCGTTAGGTTAGATTCAATCATATTTGGGTTAATTTAGGTTTTATAATAGAGTACAACTTGTATTCTATCCATCGCAAACTAAAAATACTTTAGGTTGGATTGAATCCAACCTAAATTAAAACCCAACTATCCCAATCTATAACTAACACACCGTAATAATAAATAAATTCTATTCGACTGTAATCGGTTGCGTTACCTTATGCCTTGTTTTGTCCAAATTCATTTTCATAGTATTAATGGGGTAATTTAGGTTAAATTAAATCCAACCTAAAAGAATATTTTCATATTTTATTTTTAAAACTTTTTAACGTTGGATTCGTACTTTTTTGATTGTAAATATTAAATTACAATTTTGAGTTTTTATCTAAAATATACATACTTCGAAAGCAGCGTGAAGGAAATGAAAAAAGTTTTAACAAGAGTGGAGGAGTACTTAAACAGGAAGTATCTAGTAAACACAAAGAAGACGAATGACACATAAAAAGGGAGGTGGAAGGAGAAGAGTTGTCAAGGTTGAATGGAAAGGAGAGGTTATAGAAGAAGCTCATACTCTCACCATCTAACCATTATGGGTGGCTCTTTCCAGGGACCGACGAAAAACCGAGCTGTTATTATAAAACGAAATTTAAAAGTTGAACTAGCGCGACGAAGCGGGTGCCGTTTGATACAAAATTCAACGCTGATTAATGTGGCCTAATCAGCGCCGGAGTTCTAGATACTTATAGTTACTATGAGTAACTATGACTTTCCAAACGCGGGATTAACTGTGACTAAATTAAATGGAACCCAACCGATATGTTCGTCGGAATTAAATTTAGTCTTAGATAATCCCATGTTTGGAGAGTCATAGTTACTCCCGCCGTCGCCACGGCGGGAGTAACTATGACTCTCCAAACATGGGATTATCTATGACTAAATTAAATGGAACCCAACCGATGTGTTCTTCGGAATTAAATTTAGTCTTAGATAATTCTGAAATTCAGTGGTCTGAATAACATTCAGATGATTCTAACTGATTTCATTTTCCCGTTCTTCTCCCGTTCTTTTCACTTTCTTTAAATTCCTCTCATACTGCGGTAATTTTCTTGCTGAATTTTCGAAATTTTTCTCGTTTAAAGATTTTTAAATTGTTCACTAAATTTCATTTAATTTTTTTATTTTTTGCCAATTGTTTACTGTGATAGATTTTAGAATGCTTTGATGCAATGACAGATAATAAAATTGGTTATCTGTCATCATAATGCTTTAATGGTATTATTAATTATTAATACGTATGGAGTTTACGTTTGCGGAATATGCCGATATGCAAATGGTTTTTGGAACTCAACGCACAACTAATCAAGAATTTGCAAAGGAATTTTTGACTTATTTTTGTTCGAGGAACACGCTGTATTTAAAAATTATTTTTAAAAAAAGTTTGACCTTTTATGTGCAAATTTGTAGCACCGTCGATTTTGTACAATGTGGTGATAAAGTTTGGAACAAAATTCATAAAAGCGTTTTATAATGTTTTTAAGAAAATCGCTCGGACAGGTCAATTTATGTTTTTAAAATGCCGTTAATTTTTTTGGACGTCACCATAATTTTTTTTTAAATGACAACCCCCACTTTTTTCTTCTGTTTTTAATAGACCTTCTTACTACTTGAACGGCCATGTAAAAAAATTGGTACCTCACATAACAATTTTTTTGAATAAATGACACATTTACTTCAGATCGTCAGTGGTTATAATTTAGTAAAAATAATAATCGTAAACATTCTAAATTAAAGCAAATAACAGTAATTTATGTATCTAAGACGAAGAGTGAAGCTTTAAGGTGCAATGACGTCATTATCGATTTTTTTAAATGACACCTCTTATTTTTTTCTTTTGCTTTTGATAGACCTCCTTGATGTTTAAGTGGTAATTACCGAATTAATTCTTTACATAAGAACTTTTCTGAAAAATATAATATTTTTCTTCAAAAAATTAAAATTTTTGTTTAAAAGAAAAAATTTAAATGTGTCATTTATTCAAAAAAATTGTTAAGTAAAGTACCAATTTTTTTAAATCACCGTTTAAGTAGTAAGAAGGTCTATTAAAAACAGAAGAAAAAAGTGGGGGTTGTCATTTAAAAAAAATTATGATGACGTCATTGTGCAAAAACAAATGACGTCATTCCAAAAAAATTAACGTCAGAAGACGGCATTTCAAAAACAAAAAGTGACCTGTCCGAGCGATTTTCTTAAGAACATTGTAGAACGCTTTTATGAATTTTGTTCCAAACTTTATCACCACACTGTATATNTAGATAATCCCATGTTTGGAGAGTCATAGTTACTCCCGCCGTCGCCACGGCGGGAGTAACTATGACTCTCCAAACATGGGATTATCTATGACTAAATTAAATGGAACCCAACCGATATGTTCTTCGGAATTAAATTTAGTCGTAGATAATCCCATGTTTGGAGAGTCATAGTTACTCCCGCCGTCGCGACGGCGGGAGTAACTATGACTCTCCAAACATGCCATTATCTACGAATAAATTAAATAGAACCCAACTGATATGTTCGTCGGAATTAGTTTGCATTAAAAATTCGCGCGGAAATTTGTTTCCCACGAGATCGCAGTGTAATTAACGAAAAGTTGTTTATATCGCTTCGTGAAAAAGCATGATTTATGAGAAACTGATCTTTCCTTTCAGCTCGTATCGCCCACTTGCAATTACTTCTTTCTAAACGTAATTAAACAGAAAGATTTTTCCGATATTAAGATTTTAAAATAGAATTTTATGTACAATAAAAATAACAAAAATAGTTATGTAACATTTCATTCATTTTCAAATTTATTGCTACTACAAATCGAATTCTGATAATTGCTTTTTAAATGTTTTTTTTTTGTTTTTTGAGTTGATGAATAGACATATTTCATCGACTTTTCGTGTTGTGACGAAAATATTCTTCTAGCTGCAGCATTAAATCCTTTAAATTAAAATAAATCCCTTACAAGGACGAATCTTAATTTCAGCAATGTTATACTTTCCATGTTTTTATCTTTTTTTTTTTTTTTAATTTTAGTTCCCGCATAGAAAATCGTATGACGCTTTGACTGTATCGCTGTCAAAAAGAAAATTTTCTAAAATAACAATAATAACCTAACTTATTATAAAAGATAGTGAAATTAACAAGAGGGAAGTATCTTTTAAGTGTTAGTTTTAATGATACCATTTTGCCTTTAAAATTTGTGCCGTCACAAAAAATATCATGGGTTTCATTTTATCGATTATACTTTTAACAACCTCACAATTCACTTTTTTTTTTTTTTTTTGAAAAATAAATCTAACTCTCAGAATATTTTCCAAGCTCTATTCACAAAATAATTCCATTAGCAAAGGATATCGATCCAAACCAATTAGAGTTTGTGCTTTTTTAATCGAGTTTCAATGTAAATAATTTGTGATTTTTTTAATTATAACGGTCATGGCTTTAAAACGCCTTTTCAAGAACGACGTTGCGAAAATTGTGAAAATATTTATACATACAAACATTGACTTATGGGATTTACTAATATTTAAAAAAAAACGTTTAAGAAGTGGAAGAAGTTATCGAAAATCATTAAAGAATTCCTACAATTTAATAAATTTTATTATGTATACATTTTTCAAAAAAATTAATTGGTTTTGTCAAAGCAAAGAATTCAATTAGTCCTTCCTGTTGTTTAAGTTTAACTGTAACTGGAAGCATTGAAACATATTTTTATTCCAGAAGAAGATGAAGATTTCTTGTCTTCTTCTCTTTAGTACCTTTTTGCTTATTTATTTAAATGTTGAGATTGTTCTATAATCACTTCTCCGTTTCCTCTAAAAAATTTCTCATCCTAAACAGATTTCAAATTTTCGACATTTTGTCTTCTCTTTCAAAAATATTACTCTATTACCACATAATTATCTATCAATATTGTTTTTTGGAATAATTCTTCCACTTTCTTTATATTCCACAATTTCGCTAATTTTTTTATTGCTTTCTTCTATCGCTCACTCTAAACACTCTTGCAATGGGCTTGATATGGACTACTGAACTTACATCCTCCCTTTTTGTATTATCACTTAGTCACTTTATTTTTATTGGCTCAATAAAGAATTAAAAAATCTGTGCAAAGTTGGAGGCTTTTTGTGATATTTTATAATGACAGCAACGAAGGTGGGTGTGGAAGAAAAATCAGGAAGAAGACAAAAATAAGTACTTAGAATTAATGAAAAAGCTAAGAATATCGCGAAAATTAAATTGGAGCTAGGTTAACGAAGAATACAGTTCTAACAAGTAAAAAAATAGGAAAGAATACACGTAAATTGTTTATTGGGTTTATTATAATATTGTGGGTTAATCAATAATGGAAAGAAAGCAAAATTCAACAAAAATTTAATTAGAACCTAAATATTTCAAGTAAACTTCTACAATTCTAGTATCAAGCATTAAACTCGCAGAAAGTGTATATTTCATATAAAGCTCGTATTTCGAAAATTATCATCTTCGTATTGGAAAACTTTTACAGCATCGTCTGGAACATTAAATTATTAATGTAAAGGAAATTCCACTAAAAGTCGTGTACAAATTCCAACTATACGTTACAATTTGAAACTTTCATACTAAGTAAACTAGTTTTATGTCGGACGGAAAAGTTTTCGCCTCTGAATAACTTATAAATAAATCGTTGGGATTAGGAATTGGATTAAATCATAAAAAAAAATTTTTTTTATGATCGCCGACAATCAGGGTTCTAAGTTACGAGATATCGTTTTTCTTTATCCCTTAATAAATCCCAACCTGAACGTTCGAGATAAAATATTACAATAAACCGCTTAGATTTACGAGAATTTCTTTGAGATGTTGCGTTTGGCGAAAAAAAACCGATTGATGGGAGGATATACGTTTCATTTTGTAAAATTACAAATGTCTCAAATTTTCGTTATTTAATAACTTGGTATTATAACATAATAATTATTGATGCAAAATGTAATACATCAGAGACATAACGTGAACTTTCACACACGCTTACATTCAAGATAAACAAGTCATCTGCAATACGCCCTAGATATGTTCAGCCATCCAAACCATGTAAGCGTGTGTGAAATATGTTGCATTTGTTTTAAGCCATAAATACACTTTCATACAGGAAGTTCGATCCTTTGTCTCCATGAGGTGTCAACCCTATCAAAACAAAAGTGATATAGTGTTTTAAAAATTTATAAACCAATTTAAAGCGACTATTTCTCGATTTCAAGTATTGTATTGGAAAATAAAATTATTATATGACCATTAGGATCAAATTTAAAGCTGATACAAATGACGTCAAATGACCAGAAATATATTTGAATAATATGGTTGTAGCTTAGAAAAATATTTGTCTGTCTTTCCTTGAACTCAATCGAATAAAGTCATATTAAAATGTAATAAAATATTTAATATTAAATCACAAAGAAATAATAATCTTTGGTATTATTATTATTGTTGGTGGTTGTAAGTTCAATAAAAATAAGAATCTTCCATCTAACCAAATATCGTAGTTTTAAAAATATTTTAAAATGTTTTAAATGAAGGTTGTAATCTTCACAAACTTAAATGATTTTCTTCTCGTTGCAGATATAACGAAATACGTTTAAGAAAAAAAAAGACGTTGTGAAAAATATTTCTCGTTATAAAAAAATCGCAGAAGACAGAAAACTTTGAAGATATTTGCAGCTTTTCAAGGCATGCAACGCTCACCCGAACAAGAAAGCTGCTGACGTCAAGGAATGGGCTGGCTTTTTACAGTTTTCTTTATGCTAGCCCTCATTGCACTTATAGGTAAATGTAAAAATTGTAAAATTGTAATGAAATTTTTGCTGTAACATAAAATTAACAAAATTATTTACATATAACTTTCTTAGAAATTTTTTGAAAAATATTTTTTTATGGCTCTCCTTAGCAACCCAACCCAAGCGAAACCAATCAAACTTTAGCTCAACAGTTTTTTTAATTTAAATTTTCATTTTTTACTCTAAATACATTAAACATCAAAATTTTATGCTCGTTTTCTTATAATTGTCTTTGAAATCTTTTATTTGAAATCTTCATAAAATTTTATTAAATATTTGATATTTGAATTTTAAATATTGATATTTGCAAAATTTGTTAAATATGTTGTAAAGGAAAATTAATATTTATTCTTATTTTGAAAGTTATGCTGTTTAAATAATAATGAAACCTGGCCACGACTGTCTTACACATGCTACAGATTATATGTTATAGAATTCCCTGCAAGGATTCGGGAAAAGTGGAAAACTTTAATAGAATAATCAGAAGGCCATATCAAAGTCCAAATTTTTTTTTATTTATTTAATTTTTAATTTTCAGCCTCGTATTTTCTTTAATTGAATTAAATTTTTAAATAAAACAAATTTGTTTTATTTAACCAACTAATTGATGTCGTGTATTTCTACTAGAATGTCAGTCTATTACTCGAGTTTCTTGAAAAAAATTGTATCTAAATGTATTATTAAAATGTTCGTCCGACGTAGAAAAATTAAAAACAATACTGTAAAATCATATGACATTAAACGTTTAATACCAATTGTACGTCACATAATCCTAAAATATAAAAAAAAATTGTCAACATTAAAATATATTTTTTTTACTTCATAATTTTTTCATATTTAAAAAATCTTTGTTACAAATCCATTTTATATTTCAGTGACGGGCTTTCCTTCACCTCAAAGCAGTGCTCACGGTCCTTCGAGTCCTTCGATTAGTACGCCCGCACCTGGAATAATGTTGCCTTCCGGCGGCGGCGTTGGAGTTATTAGAAGGAACTGGGCTGGCTGGAGGGAATGGCGCAGGGCAGATCCGACACTTATAAACAGCCTTTGGAGAAGCAAAATGGGAAACGGCATTAGAAAGCAACTTGGTTCGTAATTCCCGTACAAACTCCATCGACTAACTTAAAATTAATCCTTTTCCGTTATGTTAAGCTTGCTTGCCACCGGAACATTATACAACTTCCGCTTAATAACTACACTCAGTTACAAAGTTTTATTTTATTCATTAACATTCATAAATAATAATTGTTTGAACAGAAAATTTAGAAAAAAAATATTATTCCTGAATATTAATAAATAATAGATAATAATTATTTTTTGAACACAAAATGGAACACGTAAGGTATTGTTACGCTTGTTGAGCGATGTGAAAAAAAAAATTGTTAATCAACTTATCAAATAAGGAAGCTGTTTGAAAAGTTGATTAACAATTTTTTTTTTTTTTCATATTATTCTTTTAACATTTTCTTATGTAAGCTTCCTTCAAGTTTTATTATTTTTTCTGTCAGCACCGGAAATAATTTCCAAAGAAGGAAAGAGAAGAAAAAATAAAAAAAAGAAAAATAATTGCTTGATTAAATGAATGATTTAACAACAACAAAAATTATAAAATATTTTTTTTAAACTTGACTTTCGATTTTTAAGTTTATTATTTTAAAATTGTTTATTTTTTTAGGAAATGCTGAAGTGTACATAATGTTAGCTTTATTAATTGGATTGGTGACTGTGGTCATTGGATGCTGGTTGTCAGACAACTGTTGGTCTCCTGAACCCGATCAGGTCGTAACTGTCGCCTGACCTCCGTCTAATTCAACTCCACCACCCATAAGAGCCGCGACTCCTTTGAGCATCGTTAGCGTATCATCATCGAGTACGGAGTCAAGCCAAGAAAGCGACTGGCCTTTGGTTGACGTTTCAGAAAGGGATTCGATGAATCTCTGACATCAAGCTCACAACGAAAACAATAACGAGGAGGACATTTTTGATAACGTCATACACGTTTTCGAAAACAAAAAGGAGAATTTACTCGTTAATCATAATACATGTAATGACGTTAAAGTCATTCCGCCGACTGATGAAAATATGAGTGATGATTTTGTATGTGCAGGAAATTGTGAACTAATTCTCCAAAATAGTGTAACTATTGACGTTGGAAATCAATTTGATTTATTGTAATCCATTAATTTAATCAAATGAGCAGGAATTGAATTAACTTCGATATGAAGAGCTTTTTATAATATTGTGATATATAAGTAATATTTTACGGTTCAATTCAAAATAATCTACGTGGGAAAAATGGAAAATTTTCTTTACAATTTTTACCATTGAATAGTTTTCAAAAATATTTTTTTATAAAATGGTTCATCGTAGGAATTTAAAATAAATAACAATGTTATAAATCTCTTCATAAATCACTGTAATATAGTTGTAATCGGGATTATAAACAAAGGTAACAATTACAATTACGTAAAATAAAGTAAAATGTATTGAATGGTTTCGTACACATTTCACATTTTGTTAAATTTGTAAATTATGTAACATTAGTATACAAAGTGTAGCCTACGCCCTATGTAATCTACAATTCAACTGCATATGTCAATTAATATGTATTAAGTGTTGTTATGTGTGACGTGTAGGCGCTTATCTATTCAAATTAAAAGGTATATGGGTCAATTATAACGATAATTAAATTATTGATTAATTGTTTTTGTGTACATAAGAGTCGTCGTCGAATCATAAATTTGATTAAAAATTAATTACGTATTTTTTTATTTGAAGTAAATTTTATTTAGGAAACAAACAAAAAGTTATACATTTTATACATTTTTCAAGTTTTATTCAATTTGAATTTGTTAATAATTTGTTACTTAATGTCTTTTTGTATATTAACTATAATTGAGCTCGTGCTGCATACAAAATTTAAAAATTCTTCAACACTCTTTGATTTGATCTTAAAAAATGAGTTGTATTATTTACATTTATTCAACGTATTTTCTTATATTTTGTCCCAAGTTTTCTTTTGCAGAAAATTTTGAAAATGAACGCACAACTTGTACATTTATCGCAGATAGTATACAAACACACAAATAAAATTATAAATGTCACATATACCTTTTTAAACTTACTGTACATAAAGTGAATGGTTTTTGATGTTTGTTTATAAAATTAGTGAACCTGTCATATCACACCTGCCTTCTCTATATGGTGCCTCTTAACCTGATTAAACTTGTCCATAACAGACATGATTGTCATTCTTTTAATTATCGTTTTAAACGAAGCATTATTTAAGTAACCCAGACAGACAATATTAAAGTAAAAATTTAAAAACGTAAAATAAATATCAAAACCGGGTTACTGACACAAATTCAAAGGTTTATTCAAAATTTATCTTGAGATAAATTTAATTCTCATTACAAATTAAAATAAATTCGCAAATTCTTGGTTGTAATTGCTTGAAATTATATTGATCTTTCGTGTTTTGTTTACTAGTTGCATGCTGAAGAGTAAAAGATAAGTATAATTAAAATAAACTAAAAGGTTGGAAATTTTCGTTCATACAATTTTTTATTTGAAAAATGTCAGTGTCAGTCACTCCCTCAATCTCAATTATTATTAATAAATTTCTTAATTATTTATTCTCTAAAGAATATAAACAAAAATGTTTAAGGTTCATAATTTTATAAAATTCTTCGGTTTACTATAAACGATCCGCCAGTTCTGTGTAATAGTTTGTATTTACCCCTCAAATTCGGTGGAAAAAATGTGCGTATGCGTAATTTTAAGAAATTGCTTTTGTATACTCCCAAAAAAAGCTCCCATACACGAGGCTGTTGTGTAATTTCACGTTAATGTTTAAGACTGAGTACATTTAACATACGTAGTTACTAAAATTAAGATTTATAAACAAACAATAAATAAACGATTGTATAATAATTAAAGCGAGAAAATCATTGGATGTTTCGTTGACTTTATACTTACAATAAAATAAATTGCAACAACAGTTAAAGATTTAAATTAAAAGTCGTCGAAATTGATTTTAAAATGTTTTTAAAACTAGAATTCATCAGTGACGTAACGATGAAAAGACTGATGTTTAAAAAAAAAGTAGGGACCAATACGTAGAAATTAAAAATTAAACTTAAGTCTTATGCGATAGTTCTTAGTAGGACGTTCGAATGGATATCTTCAGGACTGAGACGTGTTTTCGAATTGAAGTTATTTTCTTTTAAATGTTGCGCTTTATTTTATTAGTAGTATAATAAGAAACATTATTTGATACTTTATTTATTAACTAATTTCTTAACTAAATAAATGATTTACTGACAACGGCCTAAAATGCATTAAAAAGCTTTGACACACCGTTTTTTTTTACGTAGATATTTCCAGATGAATTATTTAGAACTTGCAATGTTAGTACTTTAATTTTGTACATTCACTATTGTAATTAATTCACGTTTGATATAAATTTTTATTCTTTTCATTGTGCTTTTGCTTTTATAGCATTGCATGAAATGAATAGTGGGATCAATAAGTATTAAATAAATGTTTCCCGATGTGATTGATTTGTGTATAATGAATAGTTTAATCGTAAAAAGTTAATGTTTAAGTTACTCATATACCATGCAACGATAATGTTTGTACCAGCTGTGTATACCTAAGCCAAATAAAAAGTGATATATATACAACAATGCATCTTTTATTTATAAATTTGTCAAGTTATCCTTGTGAAAAAAAAAATTTTTTTACAGCTCAGATCACAACACTTTAAAAACATTGACGCATACGTTGAGACACTAGTCTACAAAAAAAAATCCAATAGCCACAAGTAATTTATAGTCCAATCAGCTGGAAGTTTTGCTTGTGAAATTTTAAGGTAGTTTTAAAAATTGGTATATTTATAGATTTTGACGTGCTCTTTCCGAATTTTTACTTTGCCACCTCTTTTTTTCCGGAAGTAGCCGTCATATTGGAAAAATGGCGCTCCAAAACAGTGTTTCGACGATATTTCCTTTCCGACTCACTTTACGGTGAAAATAGTTATGTAATAAATTAAACTAGAGAACATTTTCTATAATTTATGTATCGACCTTTATTTTGTGAAATGAATAGTTTCGGAGTACGACCGCCGCAAAGTCTACTCCAACACGCGTATTTCATATATCAACGAAAAATATTTTATTTGAAACAAGAGCTCGACTTGCATAGTCACTTACATCCGCAGACCAACGTTGGTTTCTGAGTTGATACTCGTCGTCAGTACGGGTATTGTGAGCGACTAATGCTTGCTTGAAAAATATTTTACTACACGTTGAAAAACCATACCAATTATTAACCAATCACAACAGCGTAATTTAAATATGGCGGAAGTAAAGGAACTCATGTCAATAAGCACTGGAATTATCGGAGATTAGAAAATAAACTGTCACATGTCTCAAGAAGTGGGTATTGATAGCATTTCAAAAATCAGGGATAGCGAAGCGAAGGAGAATGGACTAAATTTAGCCAACAGTGTATCACATGTGGATTAGGCCTACTGGCGATACCACTAAAAAAAAAAAAACGCGTCAGGAACTCTACCTTATGGCGGTGTGGAAATGAATTTGTTGGTCAATACGCGTGTTGCGGGTAGAATTTGCAGCGCTCGTACGCTGAAACTATTCATTTCACAAAAAAATGGTTAATACATAAATTATAGGAAATGTTCTCTAGTTTAATTTATTACATAACTATTTTCACCGTAAAGCGAGTCGGAAAGGAAATATCGTCGAAAAACTCTTTTGGAGCGCCATTTTTCCAGTACAAATAAAAAATATAAATAAAAAGAGGTGGCAAAGTAAAAATTCGGAAAGAGCACGTCAAAATCTATAAATATACCAATTTTCAAAACTACCCTAAAACTTCACAGGTAACCTCCTTTTTGAGCGCCAAATGACTGGACTATTAATATTTTCGAAATATTTAAAGATTTATATAAAATTTTGATTGTTAAGTACTATTTAAATTTAAATGCATTACAAGAATAGGAAGTAAAGATGAAGAACGTAAATCTGTTATTTAGTCACCTGTGGTGACCGATACGCACCCTTAAGCCACAGTCATCTAAGCATGACCCTGGCCTAGTACGCTTGCCCGGCCATGTAAAATAGTTTAGAGCTTTAACCAGCTGTGAACGTGATATACGCTTTGGTTCCGCCACGTTAAACAAAGTTAACATTTGTGAAAACAAAATGCGCGTCGTTATCATTCAACTCATTAATTTAATGTCTGGATTTATTTTTTAATTTTTATTCGTTTTTCCAGGATGTACTTAATAAAGACTTGTGCTTTTATAGATTATAGGATTTTATAGACATTTCAAAGTTATTTAGAGCAAAGGTTTAATTAAATTAGCGTTATCTATCATATACAGGGTCATTCTGAAATCTGTCAAACTATTTCAACAGATGATAACTGACAACCCAAATCCGCAAAAACGGCGGTTTCATTTAAAATTTTAAAGATAAAAATTGTAATATTCTTCAATACAAAAAACACCTTATACAAGAGAAAATTGAACAAGCTCGTCGTGTTAAGACGATTCGTTGTGAATTTTCACAAAATTCCAACTTTTGGATGCAAAATGATTTTTTTCAAGAGACGTTTGCAAAGCAACAAATTAGAAAAAAATTAATGTGTAGCATAACTTCCTTATACTGTTGTGATCTGCGGCCGTTTTTTACGATAAAACTTTTATTTTCTGCATAATAATGGGATTATTACACACTAAATGGAAATACCAACGTTAGGAAAATCTTCCTTATACCATATTATAATAGTTTTTTTTTTCTATCGATTTATTACACAAATTATCAATAATAAGTAACACGTAAGTAACGGTTCTTTGAAGAGTAACATACAAATCATAGTAATTTTGTGAGCATTTCTTGCAACAAATATTACTATTTGAAATAACAGTAGTCCTTCAGATACACGTGCCGTGCACGTTAAGCAAAATAACACGCAAACCACGACGCTTCGTGATCGAGAAAGCAGGCAATTGTAATTTTTGTTCGTTCTTGTTTTATCTGGTTATTACGATTGCTGAGCTTATTTTGCTTTCTTCTTACGATATAGAAATTTAGTAAACACCAACTGTTTATTAAAAATCTTACACCGTTCCATTAAAGAGACAGTTTTGAATGTAAATTCGTTAATTTTTATTATGGAAGGGTTTGTGGTTGTAGTATGGCCGAAAGACAACGATAAAACATTGATTAGCTGATCGATTGAAAATTGAATCGACCAGTTTTGTAGATTTTTGAGTCAGATTTTGCATGTAAATAATTGCAAAATTATTTGATCGATTTCAACCCAGCCCAGTATTGCAATTTAAATTCTGTCAGTCCCGTAATACAACAATGTGTACCATCAAATAATGTTTCAATTAAAATTAAAATTCGTAAAAAAATATAATTTTACTAGGTTAGCCGTGGAAGTCAGTAAAAAAGTAGTAAAGTTTGAAATGAAAAAAAGAGAAGAGATAGGAATTGTCTACTTAGATAGAATCCAGATATATGAAACAGCTGGGTGGTCGATTGCAGAGAGGAAGGCCAGGATAAAGGGACATGAGGAAGTACTGATAGCATAGAAAATTATTAAATATTGGATTGGGGATGAGTATAGAAAACATGTATTTTATGGCAAAGGGAAGGATGAATGGTAGCATTGGACGAAGGACTGCAATGAGATTGCTATTGAAGAAGAGAGGATAACAGCTGGAATAAAGCAGTGAAAGAAAAATAGAAGACGGCGTGAGTACGAAAACATGATGACATGTAATAATACGAAAGACACCATAATAAAAGTACTTTTTTTTATTTGTACTTTTCAGGTTTCATTTTTTATGATCATTCGGACATGAATATGATCTGTGGCCATTTGATATGCGCCGCCTTTAAAAGCATCGATTTTTAACGGTATATAGTGCAACTGTAATCGTTTTTATTCAATGTTTAATCATCTACATCGCTCAAAAACATACGATGTTTTAATTATGAACCAATCATTTTGTTTTATTGAGTTTCTTATCTTAACTGTTTCGATCCATTATACGATCTGAAATAAATTCAGTTGAGTTGAGTTCGACATATTCGGTTGTGCATCATCTACGTTGTCTCAAGCGACGGTACCCGTGTCACATTTTGATTAGGTTTTTCGTCATAATTTTGTGATTCAAGCTTCTCATTCCTCATAATAGGGATTTTTGGAGTATTAGCATTACGGTTATAGCCATAGCATAAATATATAACATTTAGTTACGTTTATTCGTCATTTGTGTCCAAAAAATCTGTAATTACAATTACATACTTAATTAAAGTATTTAAAAAATTAAAGTATGGAATATTTAAAAAAAGCGAACTCGATCGGTTTTTTAAAAAACGCTGAAACAACTCGATTTTATTTTTTAAAAATACAAATTAATATGGACGATTCACCTTCACCGACTTTCATTTGTTCTGTAGTTATGACGTCATCAAAAATAAATAAATAAATAAATAAAATTTTAATGACAATAGAGATTTTCGTAGTGGAATCCGATAGTGATTTTTCTTCCCTTTATGACCGTGCAAATAAATCACAAGGTTGCATAAAAAAGTTCTTAGAAAAATCGATTAAGGCCCGTATTCACCAACGTCAGTTAACTATTATAATCTGTAGATTTTATTAAACTCGCTACTAAATCGACAGTTAAACTGAGAATGCAATTCACCGAACAAAGTTAAGGTTAATCTCCAGTTAAATCATGAGAATAAAATAATTTCTAGATTTTTGGTTAAATATTAAATCTACAGATTAACCTCCAAATTTTTGTGACATTTCAATAAATCGAATTGAAATGAAACATATTTTTAACATAGTTCAAGTGTTAATTGAATTATTAATTTGTTTTATTAATAAATAAACACCAAATTAAGTAAAAATGGAATTACACCCTGAAAATAAAACATATCATTCGAACTTGTTATTTCTGCAGGTAAGGTTTCTCTTTACAACGTGTTACTAGGCGATATTT
>JAFFZR010010002.1:0-14853 GCA_018397195.1 Lethrus apterus | reverse complement strand
CCACCAGTGCCCCCATTCGTCCATTCGTTTCTATATTGTTAATGTATACTGGAGAAATGGTTTCTTTTTTTTAGACTCAGGTTGCATGTTGTGACTTAATTAATTTTCAATTCCTCTATATGTAAGAGATGGTCTTGAAGGTTTGCAGAAGCTATTACTGTATCTTCTTGGATAAGTAATGCAAATGTGCCTGTTATGGTGAAATCCGATGTGTAGGTATATCACATACAAGATTGACCCTAAGACGCTGCCTTGAGGGACTCCGGATTTGATGCGTTGGAACTGAGAAATTTCATTGTTAACTTTCGTTCTAAAAATATAATCTTTGTTAAAAAAATCTCTCCCTGTAGGACGTCGGTGGTGTTCGATAATTAAAAATTTTAAAAAATGTCATTTGGAATTTTTTAAAATTTTATTTAAAAAATCGCAGAAAACTACAAAATCGGGAACTGGAACTGGAAACTACTCGGTTTCCGCTCATAGTCCATTCGTGACTTAGATGACTTATTTATTTATCTATCCATTCACCGAATGATCGATCATAAATAAAAGTTAACCATTTCAGCAGTTCTCAAACAATTCGTCACATGTAACATGTTTTTGTTGGAAATTCATCATTGTTGCCTTTTCTTAAAAATCGCATTTTTATTTATTATCTTAATGGAGTCCTCTAGTTTCAAAAACCCCTAAATCCATAATGTTATATTAGTTAGAGAGCATAACAGGATCCTTATGAAAATCTCTACCGATTTGTAAACTTTAATAATGTCAAACCCCAACAAATGCCATTAACAATCCACTGTTAAAATTTGCCTTAGTTTCATATTCCACCAAATCTATTGGAAATAATTTTCAAACGCCACTAAATCCACATCAGCCCATCAGAACGTGAATAAACAAAGCTACAACTCCAACTTTGGGTAATATAAATCCGGATCTATTAGTCTAATTTCATTTTGTTCTTGTTGCTTTTCAAATAATAAAAAGTTTTCTTTTGTTTTTTGTCATTGTTACGCTTTCCTTTTTTCAAACCTACTTTGTTCGGAATCAAAACACACGCAATCCAAAATGTTGACTTTCAAATTCCATTAAATTCAATAATTGGCTTTAAACCCCACTAAATCCATTTTTATTTTCAAAATTGTGACTTTCTTGTAAGTATATTGTTTGTCCGCTGTGTCATTTTAGGATCTAATACTGTAATTGTAATTTGGGGGAAAAAATCATTAATGTGTTACCGCTACAAGTTAGTTATACAGTTTTTCTTAATTTCTGAAAAAGTCACAAAAGTGGATTTAGGGGGTTTTGAAACCAGAAGATTCTTATAATCCTTAACTTTTTCTATATCCATTTTTTACGTACATAGACTTCACATATAATATACTTCTGTCCATGGCCCGTCCTGTTATCAATTTGACACACATGTTGACACTGTTATATCATTTTGTATTTAATGGAAAACATCTTGTCCTAAGGACTTTTTAATTACAGCAATATACAATTGGCGAGGCGATAAGAAATTCGGTCTACCTCTCGAAATTGGCGAGACCGTCCAAATATTAGAAGAATGTACCGGTTGGTATAGAGGATTTTCGACCAAAAATCGCGCCGTAAAAGGCATTTTTCCGCAATCGTACGTATATTTAAAGCCGTGCAAGGTCGACAATGAAGGTCTTTTCGAGAGCGTCGTTCCCGTTGAAGATCCCGTCGTTAGGGAGGTGACCCTTGTGTTGAGGGAATGGAGTGACATTTGGAAAAGGCTTTATGTGGTAAATTGGTTTTAATTTTTGTTATTATCACATAACAAAATGTTTATTTACAGGAACGAGAAAATTACAAATTTGAAACGGTTGGAAAGGTAATGCGTGATTTGTTGGAATGGAGGCGGCAGCTGGTTTCTGGAACTTTAACACACGATCAGACGAGGGAATTAAAATTGAAAATCATTGCTAAAATCGACTGGGGTAATAGGTAAGTAACTTGATTTTCTCTTTATTTTTAATAATAAAAAATAAAATCCAGCACTAAATTTTAAGTAATTTTAGCAATTTGAATATTTTTATTTCTTCATCAAATTTAAATGGAAAACTTATGCCCAGTTGCACCAAGCTACGATTAATTAATCCGTATTAATTTCTGTAGAAACCATTGTCATGGCTATTGTTATAATAATTGTTCCTATAGAAAATAATCGAAGATTAACTAATTTGCGTTGGTGCAACTCGGCCTTACTAGTTGAACATTTATGGTCGTTTCTATCCGCAAATATTTAAAACATGCCATTTAGCAGAATCATCAGTTATAATTTATAGCACGTTTTAGCATAGAATTGGGTAAAAGGTAACAATATCATGTATGGTCCATGACAAAATTCGTTGACGATGATTTTTCAAAAACCTCATGCTAAAATCTTATCAACGAAATTAAGTATTTTTTTTTGTTTTAAAAAGTTGTCTCAGAAACAATTGAAGTGTGAATCTTTTCCTATTATTAAACATAAAATTATGCACTTGTTTAATCAAGTTTGTATTCACTGTAATTCAGTCAGTGTTTAATTTCAGGTTTATATTTTTTATAGTTTTTTCAGATTATTACAGAAATATTTTTTTATGGTCAAGTAACATAAAAAGCTCTTATTTAAGTCTTTGTTTAATTTATATAAAATTAAATTTACTATTGCAACTTAATGAATACAGTATATATTCTTAAATATAAAAATTTAAAATAAAAGCATGCAATAAAAAAAAATTATAGATATACAAAACTTACATCAGGAATTATTGTATAACTTAATAAAAAATAAATCACAATATTGCAACAAATACAAATAGAAAAATAGCGTAAATAAACTAAAATGCTAAAATTTCCTAGAGATCTAAGTAAAAAACAAAATGGCTTCGTAATCAATGAAGTAAGCATACTTAATACCAATGAAGTCAGATACTTAACTCATTTACATTTACTTAAGTCATTTACACACAAAAGAAATTATTCGTAGAAACCTTTATGTTTCAGTTTCTTTTCCATATTTCTCAATTTCCGGGTAAATCGGACTCATTTCCAAAGTACTCGGCGCAGACGGGAGATTACTATTGCTTCCGAAGTTCAAACGGCGAACCAATTCGTCGAGAATTTCACTAAACACCATCAAATTCATGTTTTGCCCCAATAAATGTAAAAGTAGAAAATCTCCAACCTAAAATCACTTCGTTAAATTTAATTCGCATGTTTAATTCGATAGATTACCTGAGTTTTTCTGATCACAGTATCGACACCGGCAGGCGTACCAAATCTAAATCTTCTCCTTAAAATAGTTTCTCGTGTGCTCGGAAGTAAAACTACGGCTACAGAATAGACCATTGCCAGGCCGGACATCACAGCCAAGATTATGAACCAGAACCACAAAAATATATAAATCTTTTCGTTCAAAATGTTCAAAGCAAGAATGCATAAAGCGTCGTGCTTTTGTATCGAGCCTGAAGGACCGTATTTATGGAATGTGCATTTCGTCACTCTAGGAAATATCGCGATCATTGGATCCGTTCTGTTTTCTTGAAGCATGTTCGAAAAGCGAATTACATCCGTGCCATAATCCATAAAAGCACCACCCAGGAATTTATCCGTCATAAAAATGTTAACCATCTAAAAGGACATATTTCAATAATTCATGGTTATATTAAATGAAGTATAAATGCAAGGAGGTTTTAATGAAATACTTACAACATTGACAAAATTCAAAGCTTCACAGATGAAATATCCAAAAGCGTAGGTGTTGTGCATATGCATAGTATCGACTAAATATTGAACCAATCTCGATTGTCTGTCTTGTCTTTCTTCTTTGCCTCCGATGATGCTTCCTCTCATACCGTCGGTGATCATTCGAACTTTTCCTTCTTCCCAATTTTTCCATATTAAATGTGGAACGTAAAACAATACACCCTGAAATTGAATTTTATGTGAAATAACAAAACTCTTGTATTTTTCGTTTAGTTTACTCAGCCCTTTATCATTGTTTTCTTGTTTTTTTCTCTTCGTCATCTATACATGCACATTTGGTCCCCCAATGTTTCTACCCTTTTATCTTCTCTCACACAATTACGATATCATGCATACTTGTCAATGATTGCCACTGACTATTTTTGTCACAAAGTACATACCTGTATAAATAAAACAAAAGGAACCCATTGATAGTAACTGTGATATCTTCGCTGTTGATTTTCATTTCCGAGGCCGGGGTGTGCCACTTCGCTTCCTATAATTTTGTGTTGTTCGTGAGGCAGCGTGAATGTGTAAGTGATCCAACAAAAAGTATTTATCACATGATCTGGTGCACCTCCGTGATGGATACATTGAATTGGTTCACCTGAAATTAATTTTAAAAAATGATTCCTATTTAAATAAAAATACATGGATTTCGATCTTGTGTTGTAATCGATTCTTTTGTCGAACTTAAATCGTTTTAAATATTTAATATTCATACATAACTGCATATTTTATCATCTAGCTTGGTGTACATTTTTTTTCGGTGAATTCCTCACCTGAAAGCCTATTTTATTATCTTAATTAAATATTGATTATAGTTCGTTTTCCACAAATATAAAATTATTGATATAAAGGTGACGTCATGTTCGTTTTTAAATATTCAGTACTGAGTCACAACCAGAGAATTTGTTATCAAAGTATTTTAAAACTGATAGTTGAAAGTTACCAATTTGTTTCAAAATCTTTGTTAAAGAAGTAGATCCTAGTTCTGCCATAATATTTTAAAATCGGTTAATAAAAAGCTACTTTTATAAATAAAATTTTAAAATTGTGTAGTAGCTTATACTTTGTCAAGAAACACTTCCTTTATAATAATAACCATTATTTTTTGTTAATAATAACCATTACCAAAAATATAAATTTAAATCAAATGCAGGTTGAAAAGGTCAAAAATGTCAAAAAAGGTCTAAAATTTTTTTACAAAAATGAAAAAAAGGGCACAATAAGATGATATAAATTTAAATCAAATGTGGGTTGAAAAGGTCAAAAATGTCATAAAAGGTCTAAAGAAAATTTTATAAAAATGAAAACAAAAAATTGGCACAATAAGATGATATAAATTTAAATCAAATGTAGGTTGAAAAGGTCAAAAATGTCAAAAAAGGTCTAAAATTTTTTCACAAAAATGAAAAAAAGGGCACAATAAGATGATATAAATTTAAATCAAAGGTGGGTTGAAAAGGTCAAAAATGTCATAAAAGGTCTAAAGAAAATATTATAAAAATGAAAAAAAAATGGGCACAATAAGATGATATAAATTTAAATCAAATGTAGGTTGAAAAGGTCAAAAATGTAAAAAGAAGTCTAAAGAAAATTTTATAAAAATGAAAAAAAAATGGGCACATTAAGATGAAATAAATTTTTCAGTTTGCCTTTTTTATTAACATAAAAACATGTTTAAAAAAATTAATCTGATGTCCTATTTCACAAATATTTCAAAGGCTTATTTCAACATCATAAATGGATAAATAACATAATAAACAACTGATGTAACAAAACACAACTATGGCGAAATTAACAATCTTTCATATTAATTCACGTTTGTTGTAATTTTCTTAAAGACTTTAATTAATTCTTACAAAATAAACTTATATGGGAATTATTTATATTTATTATATTTTAAGATATAGACAGTAAAAAAAATCACTTTACTCACCTAGGAGGTTGTTGGCTGTTATGATGATGCATGATACGAAGAGTATAGCGGAAGTTATTCTGTAATGTGCCCTGAATATCATATTGTCGATGATGGCCTTATCAATAAGATAGCGGACTTTTACCAAGCCCGCCACCGCGGATACCATACCCAAGACACTCATGTTGATTTAACTGTAACATGAAAATATCATTCAATACCCATTTTTTGATTTGATACAAACTAACAAAAATTAAATGATTTACTGGATGTACATTCTACACCGCGCGTTATCACAAAATGACTATCAGTGCGTAGGTAT
Source organism: Lethrus apterus (assembly GCA_018397195.1). NCBI lineage: Eukaryota > Metazoa > Arthropoda > Insecta > Coleoptera > Geotrupidae > Lethrus > Lethrus apterus. The sequence goes on along the minus strand of JAFFZR010010002.1, from coordinate 8,854 downwards.
TGACGGATTGGGAAATCCATGTTATGCTGTAAGAAATGCCACTTCCGTGACGTTTCTAAGTAATATATAATTAAATAAATAAAAAGAATCAATTATTTTGTATTAAATGTATGTATGAATTAACGTACATAAAGTGTATGTGTATGTATTTTAATTGTAAATTCTGACGTAATTTTTTGATGTATAGCGCCATCTACTAAGGTCACAGCGAGTAATCGTCAGTCCAGTTGGCGTTGCATAAAATATTTAAATTATTATTGGCTGGGAGGAATACCGTTTAGGGGTTTACTTTGAGACTTTTACAAACATTTATTTTATCCACCGGCAAAAAGTTGCTAACAAACTTGGTAATACGTAATACTTGATGGCGGTTTGGGGGGAAATTGAAAAAAGAACAATCACAAAACAAGTTTTTCGAAAATTCAGAATTTTTAGGCATACTCGGTTCCTCCGTTTTGAAGAATTTCTAATTCGGAATATTATTTGTTTTTCTTTAATTTCTTCAAAACTTCCCACGTCAACTTTAACCTCTTGAGACCTTCAGTTGTTTAATTAGTTTCATTCTTTTATAATTTCCACTTTGTAATAAATATGAAGGGTGGTATCGAAAAAGAATTTAAAAAATTATTATTATTGAACTTCTAAAAGAATATTGTACAATGAGTTGCTATTTCCCTTTGAAAAAACAAACAAAAATAATTATTATAATTATTTGTTATTAAATTATAAAAAAAAGTTCTAAGAAATTTAAAAAATAAAAGAAACAACGGAAAATAGGTATACATATATAAAAAAACATATGTTGCGTAGCGTAACACTTTTTGCATTTTTCATGTAAAACAATTATTTGTTAATTGTCACTATAGTTTTAATTCTGTGGTTGAAGTTCAGTAACTTATAACTATGTAGAGTGCTTTAGTAAGGAGTGTAATCCTGTTCCATTCCTTTTAGTTGCGCCACTGGCAATATTATTATTGTATAATCTTAAATAAACTAATGACCCTAAAGTTATTTGCTCGAACCATTAAGAATCGATAAAAGTGATAAATAATGATTCAATTAAACAAACATTAAAATTATTTCTTTGTTAATTTTATTATTAGTTTATTCGTTTCTGGTTTAAATTGTCGTAAGTTTTTGTAAGTCACGTGACTCAAAAATATAATTAATGACAAAAGTGACAATTGAAATTGACATTTCAATCGATTCCAATTTAAAGTTGTGGTTAAACTAAATATAAATTCTTTTCAAAGTGAATGTCACGTGATTTCACAAACTTCACGAAAACCTGTAACTGCACGACGCTGTGTGTACTGTATGGACAATGACTAATATCCTGCCATCTCGTCAAAACAGTTAATTGCAAATTTAATAAAATAAAGCATAAAGCCTTTCATAAAAATTATTAAGTTCATACGAATTCAAATTATTGCATTCTAAGTGTATAAATCCCTCGTGCAACTTCGATATTTATTGATTTATAAGAATATTTGTCGTTTTTTCAAAATGTTCGCCCTGTATAGTTTGAAAGTTATTTGCTCCAACTATTAAGAATTGATAAAAATGATAAATAATGATTCAATTAAACAAAAAATATTAAAATTATTTCTTTGTTAAATTTATTATTCTATTTGTTTCTATTGTCGTAAATTTTTGTAAGCCACGTGACTCAAAAATGTAATGACAAAAGTGACAATTGAAATTGGCATTTCAACCAATTCCAATTTAAGGTTGGTTAAACTAATACTAATAAATATAAATTCCTCATTCAAACAAAGTGAATGTCACGTGACTTCACAAACATTCACGAAAACCTGTAGATGCACGACGCTGTGTGTATACTGTGTAGATAATGACTAATATCCTGCCACCTAGTCAAAACAGTTTTAAACTTTAATTGCAAATTTAATAAAATATGAAAGCCTTTGATAATTAAGTTCAGACGAATCTAAATTATTGCATTTAAGTGTATAATTAAGAATTAAATCGCTCGTGCAACTTCGATATTTATCGATTTATTCAAATTTTTTTCAAAATGTTCGCACTGTATAGTTTGAAATTAATTGGTTTTAATCAGAGCAATTCAGCGTCATCCATGGTATAGTTTGCAGGGGTCAGCTCCAATTACATAACTTGCACTACTCTGCATAAATTTATAATTTAGTTGCTTACTTATTCGTTTCAGAAAACAATTGCTTTGCAAAAAAAATGAATGTTTAAGGGATTGAACCCCGATTTCGTAAACAAAAATAAGTTAAAAAATTCAATTATTGTGATATGGCGTTAATTATACGGAATGTGGCTTTTGCCATGTTTGATTATACGATATCTTAACTAAAAAATTCTTACATTCATAGCACTACATTATATATTTACCTTCGTTTGTTATTCCGTCAGACACGTCGATCACAGAATTTTGTACTAACGATAAAAAATAAATTCAAACTAAAAGCTCTCAAAAATCGAATACTTTTTAAAACATTTTGTCAGACCGCCGTCGCTTACGTTCGACTACTGTTAGCATTCTTGTGTTCAAGAGAAATCTTTCGAAGGGGGGAGGGATACGGCATCTTCGTCAAGCACGTTTTGTTCCAATGGTTCGTTTTCACAACGAACAGCAAACTAGTTACATGCCATTGTGTCTCAGAGAGAGATGAAAACAAGTTTAAAACGAAATGGAAATATGAGCCGCTTGTTGCTACGTAAAGAAAAACATATTTTTTTCTTTTTGGGATACCTAGTTTCTTTGTTGGAGATTCCTCCCTGTTGATGACATTTTTCGTTTTTGTATTTCTATATTTTCAAGTTTTCTTTATTTTTGTTTTGCAGTATAAAAAAATGATTTCTGCTACTTCTACTACTACTGTTCGTGTTCAAAATATTGCAGTTTAAATTAGTATCGGTTTAAAATATTTCTTCCTTAATAAATATTTGACCAACACTTTGGTCATTTGTATAAAGTTAAATATTAACAGATGAGAATTGTATTCAGCTCAAATTTAAATCCGCAAAAACTGCGGCTTAATTGATTAAAATGTTTGCCTAACTGTCTTTCAAATAGGACCGGAGCCCCCGGAATTGCTTTGCTCGCAAGAGCTTTAAACAAAAATATTTACAATTTTCAGATATTTTATTATGCTACCTGTTTGAAGAGGTCCATTTAACTGGTCTTATCTTATTGCGAAATAGATCTGTGGGTTGGGTGATTATTTAAATGGTAGTCACATATTACTGACAACAAATGAATTGTGGTTAAAAGTTGTTGGTCTTTTCCATGTCGATTACACTTAATACTATGGAGTTACTTATATGTGAGCATTGAAAAAGATCCACTCTGTATATCGTACCGTGAAACGTTCATCTTTGCACTGTATTATTTATTTTAATGCTTATTATTTTATTTCTTATACTTTGAAATAGATACCTGAAGCAGTCAAAATTCCAAATTCTATATTTTCGGCCTACGGCCCGTTTCTTCGAAGCCGGTCGCATTAGTGGTCCGTCTTGATAGGTACAGACGTGTTCAAAGGTACACTTACCTGTCTAGTCATTTTGTACAGTCGTGATAAAAAGATGGAAACAATTACGTGGAATAGTTGTTATAAGTCTACATTTTCAATCTTTTTTACTTTTAAATAAAATCCAAACACTAGATAAATTTCACAGAAACAATAATTATTGATTTTAATTTAAATTTGTTATCAAGATAGCGTTGGAAGTGATAGACGCATTTCTGAGATAGTTTCATACAATCAAATGAAATTCAAAAGTCAAATTACTTGTCATTTTGAACTTTTTAGAATTTTAAATTAAAAAAAGTCCATGTGATTTATCATTTTAACGGTTTCATTAATTCCAGTAAAACTTTTAATAATCTAAATCATTTTTTCTAAAATTTTCGCCATATTTGCTTTAAAATGACGTGTATAATGAACAATCCAAGAGATACGTCTATTGCTTCGAACATTATCTTGATAACAAATTTAAATGATCGCTTTGTACAAAATATGTTAAAGAACACGTACGAACATACTGTATTGACTTTAAAAACCTGCTCTTTGAAATACTTCAAGCTCATCGTTCAAACATTCACGGTGTTGGGTTTGATGAAGTTTTATACTTTATGTAGCTTGAAGTCCTTTAAAACGTTGAATAATCGAAACAAATTTGCTTCTTTGATGGTGAAATGCAGGCCCGGTTCTAGAGGAGAAGCCGCCATCGTGCCATTTAATTTGTCTGTATATCTTTGAAGCAAGTTATCGACATTCGACGGGAAAAGACGAGCCCAGTCGCCCTCTATGTTCGGTCGCCTTCGTGCATGCACGATCGGCGGAACCGGGCCTGTATGAGGAAAATAAAATTTTATGATCGTAATTGGTAGAAAAGTTTCTCGAAAGCTCGGTGGATCTGAAAGGCGTTTTATGAATTCCTTTCAGTATTGAAAACATCATGGATTAATTCCACATTTCCATTACATTTTTAGTACATAACATCTAGCACAGCGAATGAACAATTCTCCTAGAATATCACTACGTATACACCTCATACATTTTTTTCGAATTTAGTTATGCATGCGACATGCTGCAGTTTGTCACGTTGGCCTTGTGAAGTTCAACGATCTTTATCCACTAAGAATGTATACTTGCACAATATGCACAATGCAGACTATGAGCAAGCAACTTGTCAAGTATTATAAAAATTTATTGGGAAGAACAATAAATAGATGTTTTTTTGCGGTTACGATTGGAAAGTCCAACCTTTCTAACATTACTGGAATTATGGTGGTGGAAGTGGTTTCGATTCATTATGCATTTGTTCAGTGAATAATGACGACGATTAATTTCGCAAAATTATTTTATTATCATGTTTAATTCCATTTTTAGTACTCAGAAATAACAATTTAAGTTTTTATTTAATATTTATAATTATAGGACCCCTCGTTTCAGATTTTTGGTGACAAATTTTGACTTACGAATTATTCTATTAGCCCCCCCTCTCCAGTGAAGGTCATGAATTGAAACAAGAATTTTCAAAACTCAAATAAAGAAACAAATTGAATGAACCAGAAATTAAAAATTTTCAAAGTTGTTGAATCTGGTATCGAACGATAGAAAAATATGATGATGTAATGCGAGAAAAATGGTGCCGACATGTTTAATGGTATAATGGAACAATTATACCATTAAATTATTGCTTTTCGGTTTTAGTCTTATTGTTTGTTAAAACACCATAGAGCAAAAATATTTCAACGAAAACTGTGCCCTCTGCGGTATTTATGGATTAAGACGTAATAAAAATTATCCCCAAATTTTTTACCCCAATAAAAATATTCGACTATCAATTTTTTAAGTAATGGGTTTTTCATTAAATATTTTCAAAATCCTTTATAATATACAGAGTGGTCCACCGAAAACGAAACAGACGTGTATTTAGATGTTTGGAGCTTTGGACGCTTAAAAAAAAAGTTTAGACAAGTCAATTTTTTTTGGAAGGGGGACAAATGTTTTAGCTGTATGCAGTCACTTAGTTGCAACTTTAAAAGTGATGGGGGTGGGGGACGAAGTTCACCTTAAAATTTTTGAATGGCAAGTGGTATTTATATACAGAGTGAGCAATTGGAAGTGACCACCACGTGACCTCAAATTTTAATGTGGCGACATTGCTAAGTTGGTACTATTTTATAACTATAACCTTAAAAGAAGAGAAGTGTCAAATTATTAGCTTGATCAGTACTTGTATACCTTCAAAATGACTTCCTTTTTTACTTAGAAGAATAAATTGCTTTTTAAAAGAATACATTTAATACAGAAATAATTTGGAAAAAGGTTTTCATTCCAGTATTTATGACAGATGACAGAACGTAAATACAATAAGCAGTATGGGTAGCAGTAAAGCAAAAAAATACACTATTTTTGTGACGTATGTGGTCACTTCCAGTTGCTCACTCTGTATCTTGCATTACGTTAAATATTTATTTTCTTTTATTTTTTGTAAAACATAAAAAAATTCAAATTTTACGCCATAATCAATAACATCGATTATGCCGGTAAAACAGATTCCATTTTAACAAATATTTCTTTTTACAATTACGTTTACTTAAAAAAAAAGTTAAATCAAATAAAGGCTTTCAGTTTGAATAAGTATTTTTTTAACATTTTAAGAAATTTTTTTTACATATCAGTGATTTCGCGACCTTGAACACAACACGTTGAAATGTCGTCATTAGTTTCATTACACGAACTATTTATACACATTCGGTGTAAGGAGTTTATCGTTTTAAATTATCATTTTGTTTCGTCTTTTGGCATATTACCTCCAACTGGCGGCTTAGCGTCGGGAAAATAAGTAAAATGTGAAGATCTCTTCGCAAAAAAATTATGCAACACTCTCGCTTCGTCCATTAAATTACCAGATTGTCTTAAACAATTCGCACGGATTTTATTCAACGCCATCTTGGTTTCTGATTCGATTTTCAATTGTTTTTAAATCGCGCCGAGATCCGAACGAAGAGTTCTATAAATCGCGACACGATCACACACTGATTTGTTTCACGTCAGTGTCGTGCCTTTCATAGATTACGTTGTGCTAAAACAACATGCGGCAACGACCTTTGCTACCTTGTCAAGTTGGATGTAGGCTTCGTACGTTTGAAGGTTTGAATGTTTTCGTCGTGGCTAATTTGATTTATTTCAAAATTTAAAAATAGATTAACGTCGACGTAAAGAAAACAAAGGAAACACGAAAAGTAAACCGATTTTTGTTTGAATGAATTTTCAAGTAAAAATCTTGAGGAAAAAATTTTCTGCATCTGTCCGGTGCAGTGGTCGTATTAATGGGAGAGTTTGAATCATCCTCCAACAATAAGTTCAGATTTTTGTTCACATGTTGAAATTTTCAAAAATCTATTACAATGGGAAGTTTTAGACGCCGCCGTTTGAAACGGTTTACTCTAAGGTAGGGAATTATAGCAAGCTGTACAGGGTGGGCAAATTTCGATGTTTTAATAGGGAATTTCGATAACCATAAGAGATACAAAAAAATTACCCAACCATGCTCGATCGCTTTTTTTGGAGAAAAATTCAATGAAAACCAAAGTTGGCTATCGTCTTTTGTTTTCGAGTTATGCGCAAAAATTCGAAATTCAGTTTTCGTTTTATGGCCATATCTTGCTTATTTGGAAAAATGAAAGAAAATAATGTCTACGTTCTTCAAGCACTTTCTTGATAAGAATGCAGTGGCGTTGTTAGTTTTTTGGAAAAGTTCTCCAAATTCGAGTTGTAACATAAAGTTGTAATTTTTTATATGGAACTCATAGTTGGCTGTGGCTCAACTAAAAAGAGAATTTTATTCCCTTTTCAACAGTATAAAACATGTGTGGTCAATTATTAATTTTCATGCAGATTTTTCAAAAATTCATACTTTTCAAGGTTCAGTTTCGCGTAGTAGGCGAATAAAGTTTGATATGTAAAATGTTTTATTCAGGGTAATAATAATTCTGAAGTTGCAAATCAAACGTAAACGCCAATTGCTTTCTTTGGGGCACATTATAGACATTTTTCCCTTGCTTCCCTCTCACCACTCCAAAGCTCGAAGAACTTATCTGGACTGAGAGGAAAGGGTTTGGTTACTGCCACGACCATCTGTAGGACAGATGTTAAAACCTATTCCAGCATACGCTGCAAGAATTAGGAAAACGCGGAAAACTTAAGAGAAGTCGATCGAAAGGCCAATTCAAAGTCACAAACGTTGAAAATTTATAACTGTGATATAAGTTTACGATGTCCGGCACTAAGACTTGAACCCTGGACCTTGAGGTTAGTTACTAGCCTACTGACTAAGCCACTAGACCAGCAATCCTATAATATAACCCCATTTAAAAATACTAATAATAATATGGACGAACTAAGAAAATTTTTTATATAGTGTTAATTCTGTATCAACGTCAGTTCGGAATGTTTCAAAGCGATGTCAATTGTGTGCTGCGAATGACGGACGTTAATTTCAATATTCAATATGTCTGACCTTGAAAAATATGAATTTTTGAAAAAAAATTGTGTATATCTTATGGTTATCGAAATTCCCTATTAAAACATCGAAATTTGCCCACCCTGTACAGCATGCACGAATGTACAACAAAACGTTCAGCATTCAGCATGAATGTACAGGAAAACGACTTTTGAATTTTAATTACGAAGCGAACCCAACCCACATCCCATATATTTTTCAATTACGGAGCGAACCCAACCATAGGTCAGTGTTTCTATATATTTAATTTGAGAGCGGGAAATCTGGTAACCTTACTTTAATAGCGTTTTCCATTGGTAACTCTAGAGCACTCTCAGAGCAAAATTTACGTTCCATTGGCATATTTAGTGCAATTATATATGTTCCATCGGCAAATGCAGAGCAGTTAGAGTTGCTCTCAGAGCAAGATTTGTGACTCTTGCTAGCGAGGAAGAGTCAAAACCAGTGCAAATATGGCGGAATCAGCTGAGAGTGAAAAATGTATTTGTTGATGGATTTATTAAGTTCATCTTCCAGCAAAGACGAACTTGAGGGTATTTCTTTGTCGGAGAAGATACGAAAAATAAAAATATTTATAACTGGAGTTGTAGATAAAATGTCTGATTCTGAGACAAGTTCACAATTATAAATATTTGTTTAATTAGTTGGTATATCAAGATTATTATCATTTCAGTTTAAAAAACATTTTAGACTACAGAGAAATACAACTTTATTAATAAACCAATTTGAAAATTCTCAGTTCTATCCTAAAATATGTGACCATGGAGGTAAACAAGTCGAAACAGCAGAAAAACATATATTGGTATTCCTATGGTACAGACTATAATTT
>JAFFZR010010001.1:0-16645 GCA_018397195.1 Lethrus apterus | reverse complement strand
TGAGTTGTCCATAGAGGATTTCCAGGTGTACAATCTACGATCTGGTAGTTTGAAGAAGTTATTTGTTATCATAAGATCTCTAGCTTGACAGAACTCTACCAGTCGATCTCCCCTGTTATTCCTTTCTCCCAGGCCAAAACTCCCTGTGTATCCTTCGACCTTGTCTTTGCCCACTCTTTATGCTTCTAAAGATAGCATCAATTTCAGCATAGAATTCCTCAACTTCGTCGTCTTCCTTATCCGCTGTTGGTGCATATGCCTGTATTATGTTCATATGTCCTGTATGTGTTTTAAGTTGAAGCATCATGACTCTGTCTGAGTAAGGTATAAAATTTAAAACCGAACCTGCGAAGGTTTTGTTTAAAATCACTCCAACGCCATACAAATGCTTCGGGTCACTATTCCTTGAATAATAGAATGTGCCGTTACTTGTTGTGCAGCTGCCATTTCCTGGCCATCTCACATCGCTAACTCCCAGTATCCGTACTAGACAATACTAAATATTTGTATTACTTTAAGTATATAATGAATTACATCCATACTGCTACTATTGATGATGAATATTTATTATATCGAGATAAAAAATGTAATTTTTGTTTGCATTTCATTTGTTCATTAGTTATCAACCCAGATACATTGATTTAATATGGCACCTTGCGCAACATTTGATACTACTACCCTGGTGGGGTTAATGTCGTTTGTGTTACTGCTATATTTAATGGACTATGATTTGCGTCTTAGTGAATTGAATGATCGATTTGTGAGTGGTATTTCATCAAATAATTTTAAATGAACATCGTTATTTTCCAACAACAATTTTAGATAGTTGATTTATTTGTTGAATGGAATGATGTTTTTTAGATCTTATCATAATGGTAAACAATTTCAACATTCAAAGATTTATTTAACATGTAGTATTTCCAAATATCATATTAAAATACCACCCATTCAAGATTAAAGGAATGAGCGATAAAGCCGAAAGGGCTTAACTAAATTGCAAATTCTTCATAATTTCTTTTTGGATTTGTATTTTGCTCTTCATTTCTTTTGCAACTCATTTACCCGCGAGTGCACTAATAGTTGTCAGTAGCAACGTAAAAGTATTGCTTAAATAAATACACTGATTGCATTTTGGTCAAAGGTTTTTGGGGAAAAAAAAAAACAATTACAGATAGCATTTTCTTCCAGCAGCTAAAGATATTTTGCAGTGGTAACGTTCCCTTTCCGTGGTCAAAAACTATATCTCAATATTTTTCTTAGCTCCGAAACAATTTCAAATTGAATTCTTCCAATTTTAAAATATATATGTCAGATATTCTAAAGTAAAGACATTAACAATACGCAATTATACAGATTCATCCGGTTTGTAATTGAATGCAAAAATAACAAGGTGTCTGCGCAAAAGGAATTTCGGGAATTTCAATGGATTTTTGTCTCTTAGATAGAAGAGAATGGAGATAAAATCAGTTATTGGTTAGATTCAGCGCCTTTTCGTATCACAGTATCACAGTATCACATTCCTCTAAACTCTAAACAGAGAGTATGAATATCCCTATGATTTACTTTATTGCAACATAAGTGATTTATAAATTTTCTCTCTTTTTTTAACTCGTTATTTTCAAATAGAACAAGTCGTAATTTATAATTTGGTAATGTTATATTCTCTTTAATTGATGTTAGGGGTTCCTATGCCTAGATTATTATATTTGTGTTTTCTTGGCTATTAAAAAATATATATTATATTTTTTCAATTAAAAATTAAAATTGTCTTCTTAATTTGTTAGGGTTACTGATAATACTGATTGCGCAATTAAAACTGTCAAAATAATAAAAATAAAATAAACAATAATAAATAAATTATTTTTTAATTGCAAGATTAATTAATTAACAAATGTTGAAAAACTAAGTAGTTATTATGGATTTTATTATAGGAACCCTTAACACCAATAAACGTGAATACAATAAAGAAACAACAAAATGATAAAATGTCTTGTAGATGTTGATCTAAAATAATCACTGGAGATAATATTTGCAATAATTCAATTTTACATGTAAAATCCCTATTTCGCAGTTTTAAATTAGTCAGTTAGTCACAATTATCCAGAAAAAAACATCGATTTTCAAACTCGAAAAATAGCTTTAAGCGTAGGACAGACTATTAACACGTGACGTGTTAACACATCACGTCAGAAGACGTGTCAAGCTATCCACCGTTCACATTACTCTGACGTGTTATACCGATGCTTTCGATAAAAATCCTCAGTTGATCCAATCTGGATTGGCGAGCTGGTATTATGCAGTGTTGTCAACTATGCAATATGAAGGACCTCGAACAGATGGATCAGTTGGACGAAAAGGAAGAAATTTTAGTTGCGATTGTTGTATTGTTTGCTGTCCATAGTGTTTACTTTCTCTTCAATGTCTCTCGCCATGCTGGCTCCCCCATGTTGAAGCGTGTTGAATGCATCTGACGACACATCAGAATAATATGCACGCTCTTATTTAAAATACTAGAATAGATATTTCTATAACACGTGTTAACAATGTGTCCGTACCTTTAGTAAACCTTTCTAAATTCATGCGTACAATAAACATTCATTCGTGACAAAAATTATTAACATCTAGGAAAAATTAAAGACAATTTAACATGGCCGTATAGAGCAATAAAAAAGCAGTCCAAATGTATGCAAAAAATATACCGGGCGCTATTTAAAAGAAATTTAAAAAATATTGCATATCGGTAGTGGAACACTGTAGGTGAAAATAATTTTAGAGTATAATGTTGTAAAGGCTAAAAAATTGTGTCTATTAACATATGCTGTATTTCAAATGACAAAGGAGATATCGAAGAGGGACACCAACTGATTGCTCTGTATAATTTGTAGACTTCTTTTCACAAAACACATTTTTTTATATCTGTCTTTTAAAAAGTAACATTCTTTACGTCTTCTTCAATTTTATTGGTTAGGTATACAATTTATGTATGTACTTAATTCGTCGTCGTACGGTTTGAATTTATAAAGGACCATAAGGGCGCATATCCAACCGATAAAAGCTAATTTAAGAGTCAGAAATTGCTTGCAGAATTCTACGATATTGTGGCGAAAATTGACCTAAATACTTTAATGGGAAAGAAGTGGGTGGATTTAGACGTATTTTCTTTAAAATAACACGGTTGCGGTATGTTTTAGTTTGCCGACTTTATTTTACAACACAAATGCTAACTTTTGTATAAAATTATAATAGGGCTCGTTCTTGTTTATGTTTACGTTCTTGAATATGTTTATTGCGAACTTCTAACAAATGCTAACACGCAAACGAAAATATTAAATGTTTATCACTCGTTGGTTTTCTCCATAATAGGTTGTATGAGCATTTTTTGATGTTATATCTTAAGCATAGAAATTTTTGGAAATCATGGTTTTGTCAGTTGAAATTATCCTGCTTATTTCCATCAATACTGCCCGGTTAAAGCTTCAGGATGTTTTTCTTCTTAATAATTTATTATGCAATTCAATACGTGATATTAAGGACTTTATAACAGTATATTAAAAAATATATATATTGTAGTTTCCGATTTATTCGTCAGTATAATGAAATTTCTTTATAAAGTAAAAATTTATAGAGAAACGTAATATGTAATCACAAATCACAGTTTTTATTTATTTAATGTTTTATTCGTTCAGCTTGTCCCGATTCATAATGCTTTCTGGTAACAAGTTTTTGTTTTATGAAGCAGATCGACTTCCATAACAATTTACTTTGGAGTCGCTTATATTTTATGCACGAAACCTTGTTTCGTACATGTTTGATACTTGAACGAAATTGTATGCCATTTCAACTTCAACAAAAATTATTATTCTCGTGAAATAAAAATAGCTTGCATTTAGTTCTCTTGGTCGAATGTTTAAACCGCAGTATATTAAACGTTTCTTTCTAAATTAAGAAATTTTGTAATTGGCTTGGGACGTACGGAAGATACAAAAGTCTATATTTTTAATTGTAATTCTATTCTAGGTTAAATTGTTTTGCCTTAATTTGTAATTGTTACTATTTTATGGAATATTATTGGCTTAATAATTTTTATTCTTAAATTGTATCATAATTGCAATTCGAGGAATAGCTAAAGAGTTTTACGGAGCAGCCAAAGTTAAGTTAAGGTATTTGTATAACATTAAACACAAATGGACTGTTCGTTAATCGAAACACGTACGTGGACGTGGAACGATGTTGATTCAATGAAAATTGTGGCGTCAAATATTTCGAAAACATATTCCAGTCCAACAGAAACTTGTCTTTTAGATGTACTTACGGGCTTTATTTTTAAAAGCGTCCATAAAAATTGATAATCACATATAAATTTTTATGAACGCTATTTATACATTTTTTCAGTCATGTCATTTACATAAACATCATGGGATTTCGTCCATACGTCTATTGATAACATTCTTGTTTATACCGTGTTCATATTTGTAATTGTTAATAATAGGTAAATTTTATGATTTATTGGACTTTTCGATTGTCCAATTCAACAAATAACTTGTTTTCTTGTTTGAAGATGTATGTTATTTGTTTTCGATGCTGACGCCATATTTGCTCATTTTTAACCTTTGCGATTCAACTTTTACTTTTAGGTGCTTATTATTTGATTATTTATTTGATTGTAATTAATTAGTGATCTCATCTGACTGGCATGCATGGTCGCTGTGTTTGATAAAAAAAAATAAATAAATAAATAGCTGTTACGTTATAGCAATTCTTTATCAACTTTAAGATTAAGTACTAATACTTATCCTAATACATATCAAACCGTCTTGGAATGAATACAAATAAATACTATCTGAGATAAATAAAAGGAAAGAAATCCCATGCGATAATAGATTATTGTCGACACTTACACTCTCACGAAAACTACTCTGCGTATAATAAGCATGTCCCGACATTAATATTTGTGTAATACTTCCTTATAATATTTTAAATTTTATGTTCAATAAATATTTACATGTAAGTAGATTCTATTTCAAGAAACACATGAATTTTAATGCGCAAATATTTGTTTTTACAGCGATATTTGTGACCGTGTTTCTGGACAATTATTTAAAAAAATACATAATTTTGATTACAGTTTTAAAATGTTTAGTACAAATTAGTGCGTAGATTTTTCGGTAAACATTTGTGTTCAAGTGTCTGTAAGCTTTCCTCAAAAAATCAGCTACTAGTTTTTGCTACTTTAGATTTTATTGTAATTAATGTAGGCTGCTGCATTCGTGCAACTTGCGTATATTTTTAGTCCGTATACTACGGAAATCAATCAGGGCGACACGCGTCCCTGCGAAATGTTTCTACAGCAACTGAATCAATCAAAAACGTAAATCGTAACTCAAATTTAGTTTTGACTTATGCAGCCTTCTTCGTAATTTATTCGGTACAATGTTGATGATGTTCATGATATTTAATCAATAAATAATACATGAACAGTATCCAGGAGGCATGCAGCCCATTTCCATATTTAAGTTTATATAAAAAAATCGAATAATCTTAGTCATAAACTTAACGCAGTCTCAAATATATGCAATTTCACATGTACGTATTCTCCCACCCCTAATATACCCCTTTTGAAGAATTGATTTTTTTCAGTATTTTTTTCCAGAAGTGCCTACATGTAATAAATTCATTTGGAAAGTTTCTTAATTTTGGCCGTTGAGTCCGGCTTCTGGCCCACTATGTAGTTTTCAATCTTTTTAATCGTGACTCTAGTGCACGGAACAACTCCATAAGACGGATGGAAGAACACGGAAAACAGTTAAAACAAATCCGCGTTGTTTATTTGAGAAGATATTAACATTTTTCTAAAAGTAAATATGGCAACATATTTTTTTTTATCAGTAACATTGACAGCACAGTTTTGATTTTTATTATTAAAGTGATTTATAAGTAAATTCGGAGACAACGTTGCCATATGTTTTTCAGGTAAAATAATTTCTTGAAAATGCTGTAAATTGAAGCGTGAATAATTAGAAGCCTTGTCATAATAATTCAAAATTGTTATACAGCTAGTCTCTATAAAACAAATCGTTAGAACATTTTACAATAATTCAAATAAATGACATCAAAGGAGTAATCTTTTAATCGTTATATCTTTAAAATGAAAAGATATTAACATTGTCTAACAATAAACCATTGTGTAGTTCCGCGAACTGGGGTAGCTATACAGGGTACGGAGGAGGTTGAAAGAGTAATAATATAAGAACAAAATAATATTTTTTCTTAGTAAACTTTTGACCAAAGATCAACAACATGAATGTTGCATCAGTTTTTAAAGATTAACACCCACTTTTTGAATACCACTGATATTAATGAGGAATCAGTGTTTTTTTTTTTTAATTTAAGCATTTTAAAAACAATTAAATAGCTGCTACTTTAATGTGTTTAAATTTTTTAAATTTTATATAGTATAAATAACAATCAGGTATCTTCAATTTAAATTTAAAATATCAGTTACTAGCATAGTTTGTACAAAATGTTCATTAATCGATTTAAATGTAACTTACTGTAACTTTCTGGTTACTGTGTTTTGGTCAAAAGTTTACTAAGAAAACGTACGTTAATTTCGTACGTTATGACTCACCCTGTATATACATCGATCCTTGAGGTTAGATCATGTTATAATTTATCTATAATATGTAACGATACCTCTATAGACATTCTAAAAAATTCTACTAAATCACCATTAAAATCACAGTTTGCATTATTATTCGCAATGGCATATGTACCGGAAAATAACGTTTGGAAATTTTGATCGTTGTGTTACATGGGAAGACGAGATTATCGGTGTGAATTGTTCGACCGGAGATATTACGCGGTATCGACGAATCGTCTGTTATATTGGCTATCACGAAAGTCATACTGGGCTATTAATGAAATCCATATAGTATAGAAAATTTCCACTTACTGCTTCGCCACACTACACGATACTTAATAAAGAAGTCAACAATGAATTAACGTTTTCCGAAAATATTATGCATACTTTTATGATTGTAGTGATTTTTTTTTTTTTTTAATTCATTATTTATTAATTATTTTCGGACTTGTTTTTAACGGAACGGTTAGTCGATAAAATAAATACTAGATGCAGAATAAATCGCCTTATTAAAATGGATATATAACTGAAAAAAACAGTGTACAATGTATGTATCTACAAGTATTGTAGAAACAGGAATGAATCCATTTTCATTTCAAGTATATTTAACTGTGAGACTTCTTTGGTACTCACAAAATGTACGACTTCCTCTTTATATAAAGGTGGACAATGAAAACAGTCCAGCATGTTTTTTCTACTTTTTATTCACATCAATATTTTAAATGGAAATAGGGGTTAAACAATATGTTTTTTTAAGTCTATAATTTTGTTGTTATAACGGCTTTTATTTTGCAATTCGAACCATAGTCCAGTAAATCTATCAAAAAATAAGTAAAAATCTACATAGAATAACGTAAGTTGGGTGATAGTATGATTTGTTAGAGGGATGTATTCTGAGCATAATGCCGGATTTGAGGGGTTCCTCGAGTGTCAGTGGCGCCGCTATCGCGAGTAACGCGTTTAATTCGATATCTCGAGAACGAATCATTTTACACACAAAACTATACCTTTTCTCTTATAAATTGAATTTCATAACTTTTTTATTCGAAACTTTTTTCCAACACCAATACTTGTCGAGTTATTTCATTAGAAATTCACAATCTTCTGTATTTTCGTCTGTTTTTTGCCTTTACCTCTTTATCCGTTCACTTTTAACGAATTTATAATTATCTACATTTTTTGTTTAAAACTTTTTTCTCTACTAACAATATTTTGGTAGTTATTGCTTAGTTTATCGATCGAACTTCACGCTATCGTCATTACGCATTTTCACGGACGCGCTATTACAAATGTTAGAGCTGCTTAGTCCAGTCAGTAGGTGAATCAAGCCAGGGGCTGAGTGTCTTCTCGGCATTATGCTCAGAATACACCCCTCTAACAAATCATAATATCACCGAAGTTACGTTATCGCATGTAGATTGATTCACCTACTAACATTTGAAATAGCGCATCCGTGAAAACGCGTAACGACGATAGCGCGGAGTTCGATCGATAAACTAAGCAATAACTACCAAAGTATTGTTAGTAGAAAAAAAAGTTTTAAACAAACGATGTAGATAATTAAATGATCTCTAAGTTTGATAATAGATAAAATTCGATAAAAGTGAACTGATTGGGATGTAAAGGCAAAAAAAACAGACGAAAATACGGAAGTTTGTGAATTTCTATCGAAATAACTCGACAAGTATTGGTGTTGGAAAAAAAAGTTTCGAATAAAAAAGAAAATTCAATTTATAAGAGAAAAGGTCTCTATAGTCTATTGTGTAAAATGATTCGTTCTCGAGATATCGAATTAAATGCGTTACACGCGACGGCGGCGCCACTGACACTTGAGGAACCCCCCAAGTCCGGCATTATGCTC
Organism: Lethrus apterus; assembly: GCA_018397195.1. NCBI lineage: Eukaryota > Metazoa > Arthropoda > Insecta > Coleoptera > Geotrupidae > Lethrus > Lethrus apterus. The sequence goes on along the minus strand of JAFFZR010010001.1, from coordinate 8,144 downwards.
AGAATACACCCCTCTAACAAATCATACTATCACCCAAATTACGTTATTTTATGTAGATTGATTCACCTATTTACTGGACTACCAGTAGTTTTTGAATAATAGCGTTTTAAAAATTTATTATTTAAAAAATAGGTATTTGTATGTTAACGGATTAAATGTTGAAAATGTTTACCACGGGCTTCCATACAGTTGTAGAGACACAGTCTAAAATGTCGGACATTCTGTAGCATTTCGGGAGTAACTTGACTGCATTCGTCTGTAATACGTTGTCGTAGTTCTTGTATAGAATTTGGTTTGGTTGTATAAACTTCACTCTTTAAATAACCCCATAAAAATAAATTAAGGGGTGATCTGGGTGACCATTGACTAGGGCCTCTCCTTCCAATCCATCGACCAGGAAGCTTTTCATCAAAAACTCTCTCACTTGTATTGCGAAGTGAGGGGGTGCACCATCTTGTTGAAATATGAAATCATCTTCAAGATATCGATTATCGTTCTCGATTCTTCCTGGTCGATGGATGGAAAGGAAAGTCCCTACTGAATGACAATCCAGATCATCAAACATATCACCCCTTGATTTCTTTTTATGGGGTTATTTAAAGAGTAAAATTTATGCAACCCAACCAAATTCTATACAAGAACTAAGACAACGTATTACAGACGAATGCAGTCAAGTTACTCCCAAAATGCTGCAGAATGTTCGAAAACATTTTGAACAGTACTTATAGTACATACTATTGTATGGAAACCGGTGGTGAACATTTTCAACATTTAATCCGTTAACATGTAAATATGTAAATACCTGGTTTTTTGATAATAAATCTTTAAAACTAAATAAAACTACTGGTTCGAATTACAAAAATAAAAAACCGTTGTAACAACAACATTATAGATTTAATAAAACGTATTGTTTAATCTGTTTCATTTAAAATTATTGGAGTGACAGCACCTCACGTCACGTCACGACAGTTAATGGTTGATGTAACCCAAGTGAATATAGCTAAATCAAGTGTCCTCTTTAAAACAAAAATTGACGTGTTCGAGCATTTTTTTTGTAAATTGATTAAAAAGTCGAAAAAAGAAGCTGGACTATTTTTGGTGGTCCACCTACATATATTGAGCAAAAACACCCCTCGTGGGGCTAAGCCGCTTAAAGTTTACTAGATCAATCCTAGTCTCTTAGCTTTCCACAGTGCCCCTCCATTTCTTTCTAGCGTGTGCCTTCTCTTGCCACTTAACACCTGCCCTTTGTAGATCTTCTTTCACTTCTTGCAGCCATTTTGATCTGTGTATTAACGTCTTCTTCTCGCTCCAGGTTCCCACTGTATCAATGAATGCATACGTGTTTCCTGATCTCCATATGTTCTAATTCTGCATTGCTTTATATTTGTTACTATGTCTTCTCTTAGTTCTTGTTTAATTTCATCGTTTGTTTTATGCCAGTTCTATCTATTGCAGTTCTGAAATATTTAAACTTTCTACTTTTTTGAATTCATATTTAATCCTTTCTGCTCTTGCTTTATGGCCACATCTCATTAATCTTGGTTTATCTCTAATACCATCACTTTTCCCTGATCTATTATTTCTTTTAGCATAGTTTCCATGTTTTTTCTTGTTTTTGTAATTATTGGTATGTCGTCCGCATATGCGATAACTAACCCTCCTCCCGTTGGACTTCCTCATTAATAGAATAAATATTTGTAATATAATTTTCTGAATATTTTTCCCCCTATAGATTAACAATCAATTTTCGGTAATTATAATTTGTTTCAATGTATTTCTTATAAAAAAAAATCAACGTTTTTGGGTAGTACATTTTGCAAAGATTCATACATGTTTGAAGATAGAATCCATTTTTTGCAAACTGCTCTAGCATAATAAATATACTATGCAAAAAGTTCCCGATTAATGTCTAATATCTCAACTATATCTGACGATATGAATAATAAAATTTATTAGTTGTTGCAATACAGTTGTTTTTTCTTAAATATAATAATAAATATTATAACTTCGTCCTTATGTCTTTTAACAATTGATAATTGATTCTAGTAGAAGTAGAATACAAAGGTTTTGGTTCCAAATTTTCAAAGCGTACTCAGGCAAATATTTAATACATTTCAATATATATTATTGTTGTGAACATCGTTATACAGTCACGTTTTATGTTGTCGATGGAGAGCAATTGAAATACGAGTCTTATTACAGCTTCTCTAAATTGGATGACTGCGAGATTTACGCGTCTCTTAACCCGGCAAAGGGAAGATTTTCTCGTTGCGAAGGAAATAAATTTTACATTTCACGTATCAAAAATTCCCCTATAATTTGTAATGGCTGTTTAATTCGATAGACATGTTTAGATTTTCATGACGTTAACTTTAAGCCTGTTTTATTCGTGTGGAATTCACTAAAAGAAAATTATAAGTTCGGGAGGTATGGAAATTAAAACTTTCAACTGTGTCGGTAATTAAAGACTGTTTGAAGTATGAATAAAATGCTGGTCTATTTTACATCAAGCAGGAAGTATTTTTATCCTTTGTAACGTGTCTCAATTTAAGTGAATATACGTTTAAGCTACAATCTTTTATTATAGACAGTTCGAATTGTAATTTTTATAATGCACAGGCTGTCTTATTATAGTTGTTTTATCCGGCGGGTGTAAACTGGGCACCAAATGTATGTATTTACCAGTCCTTCAAAAAGGATTGCTTAATCCTACAGGTAATCTAGGCACTATGTACCCTTCGAGTAATAATGTAATTAAATACAAATACATATTCTCAGTCTTGAGTTTTGTTGTATACAGTGAATTTCTTAACTCGTATAATATAGTGAATTTCTTAACGACTTAACTTAACAACAATTTTGGAGATCTTTTTCGCGGACAGTAACAACGGAAAACGTTTGTTAGTGGTTAACAAGTACACCTTTTCAAAACAGTGTTGAAGAGTGGTGAAGTTTTTTGGCGTTGTACAAAAAAATCCTTAAATTGTGCTGCAAAAGTGTTTACGCTTGGTGCAGAAAATTTAGTGAGCAGAAGCCAGCTAGAACATAATCATGAACAGAATGAGAGTAAATTAAACCGAAAAGTGATTTCAAGTGTGTGTAAACGTAAAGCCGTTGATGATATTTCCGAAAAATCAGCAAAAATTATACGCCGTGAGTTGGCTAAGGAACTGCCAGAAACGATTACGACAACAGATGTCACTTATATCCGAAGAAATTTGTACAACGCAAGGAGAAAAATTCTTCCTGGGCCGTTACCACAAAATAAGGCAGAAGTCCATAATATAGTGAAAGCTGCTAATGTTAAAACAAGCAAGGATGAAAGTTTAAGAACAAAGATTCCGAAATAGGGAGATGGATGCGACATACATTTGGATTTTCGTATTTGAGTCCTGACGAAGCAGGCGATTGTTTTGCCTACGATTGGTTTCCGAAAAACCAATTCATGCAGAGGTTGACAAATACGCCGATTATTTGTTGGAGACCTACATAGAAGTCGATGCTCCTTTTCCGCCATATATGTGGGCTACTGCAACTCATCTATCATTAACACCACAAATGCATGCGAATCGTTTCATTCGAAATTAAATGAATCATTTTATTCAACACATCCGTCTATTCATATTTTTATCGAAAAGCTTAGGGATGTTCAAATAGAGACTTATGTTGGAATTCAAAGTGTACATACACCAGCGACAGTTTTATCTATACTACCATCAGCAAGCTAGGAGAAAATATTGCTCCGTCAATCTTTCACAAACAATTCACACAGGTTCTACCTTAACCGGTTTCCGCATTGAAACCGGAAATTGAATTTTCATTTTTTTAATAATCATAATTTTATTATATTTCAAGATATCGAAAAAAAAACACATTTATGGCATTTAACGAAGTATTTGCAACTTAACTCGGTTTTTCTTTAATTGTAACCATGATTTAATGTGAAAATATAAAACTCTGTGTAACTGTCTCCAGTTTTAGACTAGAAATATTTATTTATTTATTTAGAGCGATCAAAATGAGATAGAAACATGTCAGTTACTTACGTGAATTGCTCGTGAAATATAATCTTAATTCTATTACATTTCAAGAAATCGAAAATATACGACGACACCTTTATCATCGACATTTAATGGCGGCACTTGCCACTTAACTCTTAACTACTTCGCGGCTACCATCCTTCTTAAGGGATAAGAAATCATAAATTTTCAAATAATTCATATAAAACACGAGACAGTTACATAGAGTTGTATATTTTTAGAAAGACCTCCGTAAGGCGGCAGCTTATAGGTATATATATAGGTTATAGGTGTCACATCAATCATGGTTACCATTAAATAAGAACAAAAGAAAGATGGTAGCGGCGAAGTGGTAAACATTAGAAATCTGTGTGTTTCTTTTTTTTTGATATCTTGAAATATATTAGTTATTTTAGTGATAATAATAGATAAGTATATTAGTTATGATTATTTAAAAATAAGTAAATGGAATTTTGATTTGCTTTTATTTGTCAAAGGTCTCGTGGAGAAACTATCTGAAGGTTATGCACTTGATGTTGCTTAAAAAAAAAAACTTTGGCACTTTGCATCAGATAGTCGAGGAAGGCTATACTAATATTTTTAAATAAAATATAAATGCAGACAAGACACAACGTGCGGTCCAAAAGTATCCCCCCCATGATAACTTTTGAACGGCAGAAGCTTTTATGAGAAAAAACGTCGATTTTTAATTTTTCGTAAAAAATGTTGGTGTTGTCAAAATTCAATTCCAATTCCAATGTCACTTTCTTATTTTAAATGGAACACCTGTATATTTTGAGGTTTTTAGAAAGATAACGGAGAGACATCGCTTCCGGTTTCACCTGAAGCGGAATTGAATTTTTGACAACACCAACATTTTGTACGTGTACGTGTTTTTTTCTCATAACAATAGCTCCAGTTATCTGGAGGGGGGTATACTTTTGGACCGTACTGTATATAATCACACTGATGGAGAATATATTTGCACTGTACTAGCAGCTTTTGCATTCTTAATAATCCACATCCATGATATATATCTTTACTTAATTGCATATAATAATTACGAATAATTTCTGTAATAGAAAATATTACAGTTATCACAGCTAGTGCTGGGCACAATCGAATGATTTTAACTATCGAATTGTTGGTAATCGAACGATTTTTACTATCGAATAATGATTTTTACTATCGAATGGTTTTACTATCGAATGATTTTACTATCGAATGATTTTACCATCGAATGATTTTACCATCGAATGATTTTACCATCGAATGATTTTACCATCGAATGACTTTACCATCGAATGACTTTACCATCGAATGATTTTACTATCGAATGATTTTACGGTCGAGAGGTTTTACTGTTTTACAATCGAGTGATTTATTTGAATATAAGTAACACAACTTTCCGACATATTATTTATATATTTATTAAGTCGCCTGCTTCGAATGAAAAATTTCAAATATTAATAGCTCTCATTTGTCAAAAACAGTCGATTCATATCGAGAGATTACGAAAATAAGATAAAATAAAATAATACTCAGTAAAAAATCGTAGTCAAGTCAAAATACATAATATTGTTTAATAGGTACAAGTAAAAAATACGAATAAAACGAGTAATTAATTAACAATTAATAATATTTAATAAAAGCTCAAAGCATTTGTCACATCAACAAATGAAATAAATGAATGCGTGTAGTTAAATGAAGTTTTTCGTAAAAGAGTCTGGTCGAAGTAAGTTTATTTAAGTTATTTATTTAAATTTATTAATTAGCCAGACGCCACACTAATAGAACAAAATTACTGAAATACGATGTCTAACTAATATAGTATATAACTAAATATAATATATACAAAAATATTAAAATGGAGGTATTTACTTAAAATTTATTTAAAAATGTTATACACAGAAATCAATAAAATAAACAAACAAAAAATAAAAACGGTAAGTAAATTATATTTTATAAATTAAAACATGTTATTAAAACTGCAATCTTGCAAATTCAAATAACGACTACAGACATCAATCACTGTGTAATAAACAAAGAAATAAAATTATAAATTCAAATTAATAACATTAAAAATTAATTTAATCATTCTGTTTCGTGCATCACTTTCAATTTTTGTTGCCCTGTTTTATCGACTACTATTTTTTAACGACTACTATTTTTTATCGACTACTATTTTTTAACGAATACTATTTTTTAACGAATACTATTTTTTATCGAATACTATTTTCGTAAACTATCGAATGTATTGAGAGATTTTAACTATCGAATTATTCGAATGAATTCATTCGATTGTGCCCATCACTAATCACAACACAACACAACCTTTTGAACCACTCGTAAAATAACTTTGGAATTTATGTCTCGTCCATAACATTAGGGAATTATTTCGTCCTTAATGCGTTTATCATCCCGTGCAACTGAATCTAGAGCCAGAACTACTAATTCCATCCGCAAAAATTTTAAGTCACATTCGTAGTGGGTTAGTCCTTCAGCTATCGATCTTCTAACACTTACTTTGTGTTTTTGTCATTGTCATTATTTGTTTCGTCCTTCTGAGGAGGATTTGTATGAATTGTGATATAAAATTTTAATTAAAACATTTCGACATGTATTAAATATGCATCTTGCATTTTACATATTTCATAGAAGTTACAAGATAATTATTTATGCTTGTGTTGTATGAATTTCCATATAAAGATTACATGTTGAAATCGAAGGTCGCATATGTAAACTTCTTATAGTAATGGCCTTCACACAATGAACTTTTTAAAATTGTTGTGGTGCAAGAAATGATGATTTAAGCCTTGTATGTTCATTGGAATTTGACATTGATGGTGTCCTTGACTTCTGGTATTTGTAACGTAGACGTAGAAATGAAAAATATACTATACATTATAATTACTGTATACCGTTTAATTAATGTTGTATTCACGTACTTAAAGATTCATGTATATTAATAAATATAATATTCTAAAAGTTTTGTTAACAAAATATGGGAAAGAGGTTTTTTTAATTATGTAGTTTGCCAGAAAACGCACATTGTTTATATAAATATGCATTCGAAAATTTAAAAGTATAAGGTTGTTCCTTTATTCCATGATGTTGTATAATGGATCTGGTTTGAATTTTATAATTTGTCTGTGTTGAATAATAAAATTCAGCTACACAAAAATGTCAAATATTTTAGAATTTATATGGCATTGAAGTAGCAAGATAAGATTCGTCATTATGATCAAATAAAAAATCGTTATTTCTAAACTTATGCCTTTACTCGAATTGAAATTTTTAGTAATAAATTGCGTATTTCTTTGGTACAAATTCTTTTCTATCTACCATAATTTATCAAACCCCTTGTCTTACCTTATGAAACATTTCAGTAGTTTGAGCTGATACAAAACCACGACTGAAAAGATTAAATTTTCTTCTATATTTTATCTAACTTTCAAAACAAAATATGGAAAAGTTACGTTTCAATCGTAAAACATTCCGTATCATACACCATCCCTTATTTACATACATTGAATTGAAAAATCTAGAAAAGTTCAGATGATGCATTGGCTTAACTTGGATATCTGCACTGATGTGCTTTCTCACACTCCTAATAATCCCTGCGGACGTAAGTAAACTCAAAAATATTCTATTGTACATACACAATGTCTTGAACCTAGGGATAAAATTTTCCGCTGCGTAGTTTCTCAGAATATATTACAACGTTTAATATTTGCATATACGGCTTAAAAACTTCTCAATGTCAAATTTGCTTCGAAATTAATAAGTCTTCTAACATATGGATCATTAGTTACATAATGAATTAGTTCTGCTACAAAACAGAAATTTTGTAATAATAGGTTCTTGTTTATTTATGTTAATACGCACACACAAGGTCATCATGGTTGTTATACATTGGCCTACACTCTTATAAATATGCAACAACAAATATGTATATAGATCGTGCAAGTTCCAATTAAAAATAACGACTGACATTGAAATATGTCCCAGACAAAACTAGTGTTCGAAGGGAACAGGTGATACTTATTATATAAGAGTTTTCGAAACGTTTCTTAAATGATATGCTTCGACGCTATTTTGCTTCGTAATCGATTCATTTAC
>JAFFZR010010000.1:0-16744 GCA_018397195.1 Lethrus apterus | reverse complement strand
TATACTGAATTGTTTTAGAATTAAACTTGATAATGGTCGAAATACTCGACTAGGTTTTTTCCACGTTTTTCCTAGTCTTACAGCAATAGCTGGAGTATATAGAAGTCGTAACGTGGGACGCAATAGGGATTAGGAATTGTAAAATTTGATTCATTAATTAATGTTTAAAATTATTATTTCAAATTATTTGAACTAATTGATGAAACAAATTTATAGTAAACTATGCTTTTTAAAGAATGTTTCCATAGTGAATAAATAACAAACGTCAAATATATTTATTACCCGACGAAGATCACGAAACACATTTTTATATTTCTTAATATTGTGCGTCGTAATAAATATATTTTATTGCACAATTTGAGTTTTAATTTGGTTGACGCTCAAGAAAGAAAAAAAAAAAAGATTTAGAAAAGTATATTATATTTTTCATAAAGCTCAAAATTCCATCGCTGTTGCACGCGACGCCAAGCGCTAATATTACATGTTTTATGTCATCACATATTTCTAAAGTTCTCTCTTTTTTTAACATATCGATAAATTACAAAAATGTGAATTATGTAAATATTATAAATTCATTAACGTAGAAATATTGAGCTCCTGTAATTAAGTATTTCTAATATATAACGGTGAGTGGGTCTATAAATTTGGATTGTTTGTAAATAGGATTATATGACGCCGAGCATATCCACTCGCGTTTTCTTCATTTACAGAATCTGATTCGAAACTATGGTGCCCTACTAAGCCCAGAAGCGGTAACTGACCTGGCGATTGTTTTCAAATAATTGATGTTTTAAGTTTTTGATCCCTATCTAAAGCTGTAGTCGCCGCTAAAAATAACTGATCTTTTAAGTAGTTTAATCTTGAGATACGGCTGTAAAATCTTGGTAATAGACGCATTCTATGCTGTAGCTTTACTTAACGACTGTACCTCAATTTCCGAAAAAATGTAGTTACCGCTTCTGGGCTTAGTAGGGCAGTATGGTTCACAGTCTCTTTTTGTCGTAATCATTATACCTTATTATAGTATTAAAAGTGAAAACATTTAATTCGCGTTTTACCTCTTAAATTGCAAATTTAATACGTAAAGCATCGTTTTCTTAATTACATGTTTAGAACATCGTACATTTATCTAAGAAATTAAATATAACTATACAATCAGCAATGAACAAAAATTCTATAATAGCTCTTTTCTTATGTGATTCGTTTTCCACTGAAAACGTTTAGACATCAAAGTTAATGTTTCAGAACGTATGTGGACACATAAATAACCCTTTATTAATTATTATAAGCAACAAAATAAAAAGTGAGAACGTTTACGCCTTAGACAAGAAAATGTACTCGCAATTTGGAGTAACTGTGCTACCAAACAGCATATGACCTTACTGTAATTATATGCAGCTTAATATAGGTCTTGTCACCACGCAAGTAATAAAGTTAGAAATTATTTATTGTTGGTTCTAATATAAGAACCTGTTGCAATTTGTAAGCTAATTATGTTATAATGCAAAGTTGGCGATATGCGACATATTCAATTTATAGTAAATTAAAATATCACCTACACGCTAAGCTATATTTAGGCTTAATGTTAATGAGGTATAGTTTTTAGATTTTAATATTCATGTATTGATACATAAATTATTGCCTTGTTATTACTGCGTGTAAAATTAAAAATTTTTTTTTTTTTTTAATAAAAAGCAACTATTGAAGTATCATTAGCAGTTATTTGTTGTTGATGTTTTTTTATATTATGTAAAATTGAGTTTTTGTAGTTGTCATAAATCATATGTATAGTCAAATTATGATGAATAAAATTTATTTGCAATTGTGACTTGGATATATGATCAAACGATAAGTTAAATATCAATAAATATTTGATGAATTTCTATTCATTGATAAATACAAATTATGACGCTTGTAAGTAAACTAATAAAATGTCCATACAAATATCTTAAATAAAGAAGTGTTTAAAGTATAAATATATTAGTTTATAAAATTCGTATTATTTAAAGTAAGTTGCACATAAATTTACATCGAAATTGCAAAACTTTTTTAATATCCATACTCTTGCCATTTCAATTATTTTATGAGACTGTATTTATTAAACTTCTCTACATATTATACACATTCTGTTTGCACTCCGAAAGTTTTCATTTGTTGCTCGTAGCCGCTGAAATAGAGTTGACTCTCTAAACTAAAATAAGCGATCCATGCGTTATTATATGAAACTTGCATTTTCGGATTTCGGGGAATGTATAAATTAATAATTTTCAACCCATTAATTCGCACACATACATGTTATCAACGTTATTTTTACGTTGAATCATTAAGTTAAATAATATTTCGTCGAAATTGTGTTTATTCTTTGTTCAATGCCATATCGTTCTTCCTTAATAAAAAGCTTATGTGGATTACTTTGATTCTAATATTAAATTCTCCGTCAAGCTGTCCCTTACGAATCGAATTGCGATCTCCACATTCGTTTTGATTTTCCACTTTTAATTTCGTTAATTGAATTTTTTGAAATGCGAAAATGTATTTGTGCATGGCGAGCATCTAGAGCAGTGGTGACGAACCTATGACCCGCGGGTCAGACACTGACCCACGAAGGCTTTTTTAAATGACCCACGCGTTGATTTTAATAAACTTATTTTTTATGTCATAAAAGAGGAACAGACAAACGAATATATTAAAAAACGTAAACGAAAACCTTTTTAGAGGATTTTAAAAGCGAGATCCATAAAAATGGTCAACTGTTAAGTTTTTCTGTTAACATATTTTCGGTGTTTACTAATTATTGGGACCCTTTTTACCACCTGGGGGGGGGGCACTAACTTAGTGACCCACGGGCTAATATTAAAAAAATAATGAACAAAATTTGACCCACTTCTCAAAAAGGTTCGCCATCACTGATCTAGAGTTTGCAGTATTTTGACTTAGTTTTAAGGAATATTTTTTCTACAATTTTATCAGTTACTTTAACTTACTTGAGGATTCAAATGCTCAACCAAATTGAGAAATTAAGTTAAAGCACAGAGGTAATTCAATCATTTTATATATAATTAACTACAGTCACTAGGAATTGCAAATTAATGAGCAATTATTTAAAACGTAATTGGATTAATTATATGTAACACTTAAAATTCCCATTTTCAGTAAAAGCTTATTTACTTATAAATTATTTGGAAATAATAGAAATCGTTTGCTCTTAGCAGAATTTTTTTTATATATAATTAACATGCCACAATACTTATAATAGAAAGAGCCACAATAAAAGACAAATGGAAATGTTTCCACTTCAGCAGTTCAGATTCGTATCTAACCAATTCTGTAAGGTAAATACGGTTTCCATATTGACGACGGCGACAAATTAAAATTAGGTCGAGTGGCTATAACATTAAAACCACATACTTAATGTTAATGAAAATTATCTTAAGGTACATTCACTGTGAGTAATTGCTTAAAACGCAACAACGTAATAAATAATTATCCTAGCTTTTGTGTCTCGAGCATGCATATAGCATTACTTTAACGACAAATTTCATACAATGCAAAATGTTATATTTCACTTAATAAAATTTTATGTTGCTTATAACTTACCTTATAACGTCAAGAATGCTTCTGTAAATTGACTACAATTTTCTTGTTTTAATTTTAAGCAGATATTAATTTTACTTCTAAAGATTGCCGTAGTTACAATGTTCTAATTTATATTTCATAGAATTTGCGCATACTATGTAATCTGAATGTATTTACTTCTATATAATTTACTACATGTATGAATTACATACAATGACCCTATTTTATTTAGTGATTTTTTTTCTAAAGAACCTGTGTACGTCATCACTACATAATCAATTTGCTCAACGTTGAATTTATTTCACAATAATAGACAGCAGTTTGTTGACGTTTATGTTGTTCATGTTGTGTCTTATAAATAATAATTACAATTATGTGATATTAATTGCCGATTTTTTTTTTTTATTTATGTGTACATGTGATTGATTCGTTCCACAAAAAAAATATTTCTCAGTTCAAACACCCAGAACTTAGGTGAGATTGTATCTAAAAATATCTCAAGAAAATTTTATGATAAAGTCAGCCTATTTTCCGGTAATATTTGTAACTCTCCTGGACTCAATGGTGTAAACGTCGATCAAGTTATTTTGAATTTCAAATTAATAAATCGCGGGATAACGTAAAAGATGTAGTCAAAGCATAGTGAATAAAAATAAATTGAAATCAAACTTCACGTAATAAATGTTTTATATTCATGTATGTTTTCTCCCTACTGTTAGGATCGTTTTTGTAAATTGTAAAAAGAATTGGCCCAAGCACTGTGCCTTGTGGTACTCTATATCCATTAATCCGAAATCCACTAGAAATATTATTTGCTTTTACACATTACCGCTTGTTGGATAAATAGCTCTGAAAGAGATCTGAAGCATTATCACTTATTTCAGTGCTGATTGTGTCAAAAGCCTTTCATCAATTCCTATAGAACTGGGGTCGGCTAAGACGATGACGGAAAGAAAAATCTTCCAAAATGTATCGTTCTCGAGTGACATTGATTCCTTGCCCTCAGTCAACGTTTAAATTTCGTCCCATAAAAGGCGCCATATCTCGTAAACGGGACGTTCGTGTTCGACATCTCCTAGAACACCTTCTAAAAAGAACAACCCATAAAGGTCAGATGGTGCAAGTATGAGCGATTTTAAACTTTCGATTTATTCGAATCGATGAAAAAAAATTGCAATCTAGGAAAACGGTGCGAAATATTCCCAAACGTATCATTCCATCGTTTTTTTTTTTTTTACAGCTTTCGGAATAAAATGTTGTATGATAATACAGTTGAAAGTGTTTCACCGATGATGATTTCGGACTCATTTTTCGTTATCGTTTGATCCCAAGCATATATGGGCTAGACACGAACTCGAGTTGAAAAATCTTGTTAAATTGTTTATGGTGGATATATAGCCTTATTCAGAGTTTCAGACATTATACTTAAGTATTCATTAACAAAATCTTCATTTTTTTGAAATAACAATATTTATATCTCCTAGGATTAAGTTATGTTGTGAATTACTTTTGTGAGTTTCTAAATAGTTTTGAGATCATTACTGAAATCACTCACGCATATTGACGGTGATCGATAAATACCTACAAACTCTACAAAGTGATTTCCTAGCATATTGACAAATACCTTTGTTGTGTGCATTCGTTTTAATTGATATGCTCCTCTTTTGTATTAAGATTATATATATTCCCTTCGATATATATAATACAGTTGCTATAGATATCAATTTTTGAAAACCATAGATTCGAGAAATTAGCTTTTCAAGATAACTAAGGTACAAAACAGAAACGACAATTTAGTTAGAAAAAGAAAGATTTATTTGAGAAGTTGTTGCAAATGGCCTCCTCCCCCAACTTCGATACAATCATACAAACGTTGCTCAAACCCACGACGTACATTTTGAAAAATTTCAGGGTTTACTGCACGACAAGCTTATACAATTTATTGTAGCTCGTAAATTTTGTAAAGGCGTCGTGGGTTTGAGACAGAAAAACTTAATATTTCCAAACGGCGGGACTTTTTTAAAACGCGGCGGGACAAATTGTTAAAAATCGGGACTATCCCGCCAAAAGCGGGACGTCTGGTCACCTTACACTAGCCGAACTTTACAAATAATAATAATAATTGTTAAACTTTAAGCTTGAAATTGAAAAAAATAACATACTTCATTCAAATACCAATTAAGAACTAGAATTGAAGTTAGAGGAAAAAAAATAAAGAAAATGAACGCCACATTTAATGGTTGAATGAGTAATTTAATTTTTACTAGAATTTGATTTTTGCTAGCTCATTTTTATGAAAAATGGGTTTATTTAATCATAATTTTAAAAATGAAAAAATTAATAAATTTGTTTTTATAATAACACACATTTAATACTCTCGGTGATTTATTACATTACCAGCCACTCCTATCAGCTCCAACCAAACATCTTTATAGACATGTGTCAATCTTATGGCGTGGAAAACAAACTAAACGACCTTAAGTATAGGATCATACTTTGTGTCAAAATTCTTAAAGCTGCATCCTTATGATAGTTGTCATCAGGCTTGGACTGGCCCACCGGCATACCGGGAAGTTTCCCTGTGGGCCAGTCGTATTGAGCGATAGTGAGCCGGTGAATAATCAACCATTGAAAAAAGATTACAGTCGAAATAAATTTAAAAAACAAAGGTCACTTTGGAAACTTTTTTTTGCCTTTTTTTCAGAGAAAAACTTCCCGGTGCAATTTGCATAGCCAGTCCAACCCTGGTTGTCATCAATGATTTTTATAACCTACAAAATTTCTAACGAAGCTGGATCTAGATTCTAAGTTGTGTAGTGAAAATTATTGAAATTAAACATATGATATTGGTATTTTGTAAAAAATACATAAAATTTGTGTAAAAATTTAAAAATTAAAACATAAATTATAAACATTTATCTCGATATGAAATTATTGTTTTAATAACTTCATGAAGGGGCAAGGACACAACAGGAAGTAGAAGTACAAGAACAACTAAATACAAAAATACACGTCTACTTACTAGATGGAAGTTCAGTAGGTAGTTTAATTAAGGTCTCTTCCGCAAAGGGACATAGTTTGGCGTGTTCTGGGCTTAGCATGTAAGGGCATACCAAACATTAATTAAAATCTAATCCTTACGTAAGCACCGTTTAAAGTCGTGTATTACTATTATAATAATAATTTGAACAGGTAGAAAAATTTGATATTAGTATAAAATTTCATCGGACGCAAATATTTTATTTTCAAAATTTTTGAAAGAGAAAAAAAAACAAAACATTAAAAACATACTTTTGTAAGACAAAAAAATATATACTGAAGAAAATTTAATAACAGAAAAAAAAAATAAAACACTAAAAAGCATTTTTTAAATGAAATTTTTCATTGGATTGCATAATAAAAAAATATTGTCAATAAAACACAACGGTTTTAAAGTTACTACAGTATTTAATCGATGCATATAAATAACACAATGGACAAACTTTGCTCTAATGAAAATTACTTCGAAGATTGATAGTACCAATAAGGTTAATGTAATTAATGGCAGGCCTTGAACTGATTTCCTGAGTTTGTCAATAAAAAATGTTTTCGTAGAAAGTATATTTTATATGATTTTATCATTTATTAACTTACTAATAATTAATAAATTTATTTACAAGTAAATAGTTTGTTATTATTTAATTATTGTTTTTAGATATGCAATTACAAAACTACCGAACAAAAAGTTTGGTGGGAAAATCTCATCAGATAAGATTTTCTGCACAATCTTGTTGCTTCTCAAAGCTTGGAAAGTACAGTATGATTAATGAACGTCGTGCCTTTTTCGTGTTGGGAGTTACATGATGATACTTAATGGCAGTTGTTTCTTTTACTATCCACTTTATCGGATTATAACCGAGAGTCATCAATTATCAAGCATATTTTTTGATTACATACCCTAATGTACATACCCTAATGTAGCTTCAACAAATACAATTAGATTAATAATATTGTTGTTGTATTTCTGATTTATATTTACGTGTAATTGTTAGAATAAACAAAAACGTGTGGTAAGCTATTTCATGTATAACGTAATTCATCTTTTTCAATTTGTTGCTAAAGTCGCACTACGCTGTATAATCCCAAAAACTTTATTGGAATGTTAAGATCGACAAAATACAAGAATGTTATTCATTTTAATCTTATATTTTTTATATTTCCTATAACTGAATAAAATTTAAATTTGTATTATTATTACCCAATTTCACATAAAATATTCACATATACATATCTATTTTAAATGCAACAAAATTTAATTAATAAAGTTAATTGCTGCATTGAATTTTACTATTAAATGAAATATGTTCAATTGAAAACCATAAAACATTTTATATTTCCATATGTGAAATGCTTATTTGGATGAAATATATGTTATTTCGAATAGAAATTAAATTATATTTCTTTTTTATATAATTTGTCAAATTAAATAAAAATATAAATAGTTACTACTGCTTTTGCATGCTTTGATTTATATTTTGTTTTACTAATTAAATTTACACATTAATTACAACATCTTCCTGGAATAAATAATTAACGCATTTGTTAAATATACGTATATTCACGTGTACAGAAAACAAATTTGCTCTGTGTTTTATCCTATTAATTATCAGATTCTACAAATTTTTACCTTAATATAAAATGTAATAACCCAATCAATATTCAAAATTCAATTAGATGGTTGAACATTCATATTAGATAGCAATCGAAAGATTGTCGGAACTTTTCAATTAAGTACTGAAAGTAAAGAAATAAATTGTGGCAAAAGCTCCAACTCGGTGCTGCGAAAATAACGAGGTCAAAAATTACTATAATTATTGTGGGAAACTGTGGCGACTCCTGGAGGATTTACATTTCAAATCATTTCCAGGGGCAAGTAATGAGAATTTTAATTGGGTTGTATTGTTATGATTTTTATTAAAATATTTATTTAATTGTGTTGTTTCTAAATAACACATTACTTCTTCTTGATATTAGTACATATCTAAAGATAAAGTTATTGAAACATAAGGCACTATTTAAAGGATCAATAGTAAGGCCACTTTATATATCAAGGGTTGAACTTTTAAAGACAAAATAAAATTAATTATTGAATTAAGGAATAATTCAATCAAGAGTTTGTTTTTATCAAATATTATACAGCGCGAGTCACCACCGACGGGACGGAGTTTTAAGGCGAAACGGCATATATTCTCCAACTTCTGTTGCAGGTGGATTATGTAAGTCAATAAGGGCTACATTTTAAAAATATTTTCAAATATACAGGCCGCCTCCAAAAAAGAGTGGCATATCAAAGTTATGATTTTTCTTATGGAACACCCTATATTTCAACACATTTTTGAATTGTACGTAAAAAATAAGCCTGACTTTCATAAGGGTTCCGTATACCTAAATACTAAGTGTTCTGATTTATTTCGAATTTTCTTAAAATGTAAGGTTTTAGAAAAAGGATTGTTATGCCCAAACTAAATTAATTATGAAAATTTTTTTTTAGGCCTAGATAATAGATCAGTCCCTTAATTTATTTAGTAATCTACTACTACAAGTTTCCCTACAGGCTGTTTAGAATTTTCAGTACCATTATTAGCAAATTCAAACTGTAATATCGGGCTTATTTTAAATGGAACACTCTGTATTTTATAAGTTTATCGTCTAGCAAATTTCAAACTATGTGAGGTTTCCCTATACCTAAATCTTTAAGTTTAGAAGTTATTTAGGTATTTTGAGAGCACCATCTAACTGCAACAACATTTTTTGTCTATTATTTAAAGGAATATTTCCTAAAAGTGCCCAAAACTATACCTACCTATCTAATTAAAAATTACGGTGGTAATTTATCATCATTTACTACATAAATGGAAAATTAGTCATTATGTTGGATTAGATTTCAGTGGTCACTAGAAATATTTTTATAAATGTTTCAAATAAAGTTACTACGGTCTCGATCAGAAATGTTTTATGTGTATTTTATTCATCGCGCCATAAACATTGATTACATTAATTATAATGCAACATACTGCATGAAATTCAATATTTTGGGCACTTTTTGGAAATATTAAGACAAAAAATGTGGTTGCAGTTAGATGTTGCTCCCAAATACCTAAATAACTTCAAAACTTAAAGATTTAGGTATAGGGAAACCTCATACAGTTTGAAAGACAATTAAATTTGCTACACGATAAACTTATAAAATACAGGGTGTTCCATTTAAAATAAGCCCGATTTTACAGTTTGAATTTGTTAATAATGGAACTGAAAATTCTGAACACCCCGTAGAAAAAGTTGTAGTAGTAAATTGCAAAATAAATTAAGGGATTGGTCTATTATCTAGGTCTAAAAGCAAATTTGTCATAATTACTTTCGTTTAAGGGTAATATTTTTTTTTCGAAAACCTTACATTTTAAGAAAAATCGAAATGAATCAGAACACTTAGTATTTAGGTATAGGGAACCCTTATGAAAGTCAGGCTTATTTTTTTCGTACAATTCAAGAATGTGTTGAAATATAGGGTGTTCCATAAGAAAAAGTATAACTTTGATATGCCACTCTGCGTCCTGTATATTTGAAAATATTTTTAAAATGTAGCCCTTATTAACTTACATAATCCACCAGCAACAGAAGTTGGAGAATATATGCCGTTACGCCGTAGAAAAAACATAACTTAAAAAGTAAAATATCTATAAATGACTCGGTATACAATCTATTATGTATTTCAACATTAATCCAAGCAACGTCCACATTCCATCTTTAGGAATAAAACTGAATGAGAATATTATCTATAAATTAAATAATTTAAATAAAGATAACTTTAAATAAAGATTTAAATAATATCGGTAAAATTTTTCTTCATATTTACGGTTGTAGATAAAACAATATACGCAATATGTGCGTGAAGTGTCATTAAAAAACTCATGCTTTCAGCACTAGCCTAACGAGACTCGTGCTGAAGTTCGCATACTCGTTTCTTAATGAATCACTTCACGCACTTGTCATGTAAACCGCTATTATGTAATACTGAAATAGATTGGAATATTATTTGACGTTGCTACATATTCATAGTTAAAACAGGTAATTAAAATATCAGTGATTTTAAGAACTTGAAACTTTTAACATTTAATTTCTTTTTGCAAATCGGAATTAACTGACAGGGGTATTGTGTTAGAAACCGTCTTTCAATTAAATTCCAGTCTATGTCAATAAAACACAATTTCCTTTCGAAGTAATTAAATTCGTCCACTTGAATTTAAGATTACATACCTTCCTACACAATTGGAAACATTAATTAATTGAGCAATTAATTGCAAACGTTGGGAATTATTTGTATTTCCCTTAATTTCTATAAAAAAAATGGATTTGTGTTAATGATTTTTTATACCGTTTTTTGTAATGAATAAATTGTTACAGAAATGTTGTATTTATTTAGCAGTATATGTCAAAGGAAGTAATTACATATGAGATTTTTATAAATGTGTAATTCGTTGTATAAATTCTTCAATAAGAAAAATTATCAATTATAGAATTATATCAACTAGGATTTAATAGCATTTATCACAATCTGTCACAAATATGTACTATTTCATTCAAGATCGCTGGTAATTTTATTCTGACAAATTCGCAGCATCAGTGATATAATTTTCCACAAAGTATGTTTTATATGCACCTCTGATGTATCATAAATTTATAAATGGTGAACTGTATATACATAACTGGTAACGTATCAAATCGGATGAACGTCACACATTCGCATTTCTCGCCTGTAATCTGTAATCTACTCGACATTAATATATACATCAATGTCGAAATATTGTGCTCACCTGAAAATGATATACATCTCTGTCAAAATCAACATTTCCACTAGTTTTGAATTATAAATTATAAATGGAAGCGAATATTCATTGATATGTAATACGTTATAAATTAAATTCGTGTCTGCTTTAAGGAAGTATGTACTAATAGAAATTTAGTATGCAGTACCATTATAGGTACATTTGTTATTTTTTTAATTTTTTCGTAGTTTCACTCATATTTCACTTTACATCGATAACCTATAGTACTTCCATTGACCAATACATAGGCTAAATGAAAACGGTTCTATTTTCAAAAAACTAAACTAAACTAAATCATCACCTTGAAGTACTAATTCCTTTATCAGTACATGTTTTATTTCAATCTTTATTTAAATTTTATATATTTTCATTACTGCCATGTGCAGTGTTATTTTTATGTCTGTATTTTATTAATGTAGAAAAGTAAAAATTAGTACATACATAGTTAAAATAAAAGATTGGTTCTTTGAAAATATTTGTATTAAAATCAATAATAACATTATATTTGAACTATTAACGGAATTATCATTTTAATCTGAAGCAAATATTCTAAAAACTTATTTTATTTTTATTTATTTATTTCGGCAATCTTCAAGAGCATCTAGAACCTTTTCGAAGCAAGCTAGACCCAATGTCATTATGTCATACATGATTTTTCTGATAATTTTTATGTCAGGAATTGGCCAATTTAGCCTTAACGTTCGGGGAAAACCTATATATGCATATTTTGGATTTTATCCTTCATGATTCCATTTTAATGTAAATGAATTAACAAAGTTGGTGATTCAAATTTAATGATCGGCAACCTTGAAATTATCAATCATGTTTGATATTGAATCTAGCATATTACTTAAATCTATATTATTAATCAGCTGATTGGCCATGTTCTTTGACAACTAAATTCTATCGTCACACAAAATATATTTAAATAGGAATATTTTAATTTATAAGGTCATAAAGTGACATACTTTGATATTTTGACTAGAAAGCTTTCTAGTTGACGTAAAGAACAAAGAACATATTAAAATAAAAATCGAATGATAAATGATAAAGAACTTGAGACAGCGCTCCACGGCATTTTTCAAGATATAGTTTTATTGCTTAGAAATGTGTTTCCGTGTAATACATACATATTTCATATACGAACTTTTGTTACTATTAGGATTTGTGCCGTTGCGAATGAAAATTACAACTATTAGAACGTTATTATGATTGTAATGGTCGCTATTGCCTTCCATCTACAAACCTCAATTTTATTGTGGATTAGGAAGATTATATTGGATATTAGGTCCATGATAACAACAGATTACAACCATACTCGTTTGTGTTAATATTTAAAGACCGTGATATATTTCTTGTTCATTTTATGGAAAGACGAATTTATTAATTCAAGCTAACAGTAGCTAAATAACGATAAGTACATTAGTAAATTGTTTTCGTAGAAAGGTACATTAAGAGTCAGGTGCTTTTAGAACTTATTTACTTTGAGAATGTTGAATGAGATTGCTTAAAGTGCTGTAAGGGATTTTACTTTTATTTAATATAAAAGTGTAATTTTTATAAAACTGTGTTGGGTTTTAAAATTTTACAACGTGTTATATATGTTAACAATGCGAAATTTACTATTTACTGAACCCAATAAAAACAAATTGTTAGTAATAATTTTATTATCCTAAAACGCTTTTATAAACAAACATAAATAAACCAAATAATAAACATCGATTTATTAAATTAGTTTGGACGCGAAAACCACATAGTACTAATGAATATATGTTTTCATTCGTTATTCATGAAAGCTCCACAACGAGCTAAATTTAAACAAATTTCCATTTAAATTTTATTGGAGAGAAAATTAAAAGAGTAAACATTTTGTGAAAATACCAATCGACCATTCAGAAAAATCGGCTATTTCAATAATAGCATTCGCCATTTTGGGGTAAATTATAAACCCATCCTATTATTACAATACAAATGCATTTCATTGTACGGAATATAGTTTTTAGTTTGAATTACTAAAGAAATATCCTTGTTATATAATGAAAAGGGGCATTTTCCCCGGAACAAAGTTTTGTGTGAATATGTTTAGAAAGTCGTATATTGTGGTCACTCCCAATTCGTTCTATTGAATTTCTGTCACGAATTGTTTGTTATAGAGCGAGTTTGTTAAGATTTGCGTGAAAATATTTCCGAAGGTTTGTTTTATTGCTCTTTTACTACAGTTCAGTTTTCAAGGCAGTTGTTTATACGTGTATTTACGAGGTAACAAAAAAATAAAAATAGGTAGAAAATGGAAATGATTTCGTATTGTTATATAACATTTCTAATTATTTTTACACTATGATTGTTGTAGATTCTAGAGTTTTATATGCAAACAAATTATCTACACGAAGCCAAATTTTAAAAAAGATAACAAATAAATTTAAATAAATTGATATAAATTGCAATTATTAGTAAACAAATAAACATTAAACTTACACCACTCCATATAATATCGTAAAATGATTATACATATAACAAAATAATATAGGTACTTGATATTAGGTAGATCTCTATTCACAAAAACTCAATATTTCCTAGAATGAACAATAATCGTGACGATTATGGGTATGGTTCGTAGTAATTAATGATAAATATTTATTACCAAAATCTTATTGTTGTTTGAAATCAATAAATATCTAATATTAAGCATCCAATGCTTAGCCAAATATAGCCAAATGTGCAACATGTTTTCTGTACGAAAACTTAAGGTGCAAAATAAATATAATGCCAAATATTTTCATTTATACTGAGTGTTTCGTTTGTGTGCAACCACGAACAACTTTAAAATTTTAAATGGAACAGCCTATATATTATTACATTTTTGAATTTCCTGGGTAATTCTAAAATAAGTTTGTATAAGATAATATTTGAAACAATTGAAATGCGGAAAACTTAATTTTTATAAATGGAAGCGCTATATTTTTATGCATTAGTCGAAAGCAAAATTTAATTGTCTATTAATTTGAATAAGCAACATATGTAGTTAAAATTAATAATTTTCAAGATATTGACGTATTTTTTAATTTTCGTACATTGTCATCCCTCCTGAGAACCATAAAAGTAATTTTGAAATGTTTTTTAAAACGAAGCTGATAAACCACGAACTAATAAATAGAATATGCTGTAAATAAGAAGATACGCCAAGCTTTACATTTCAAAGTTTTATAATATTCACACATTAAATAGAGAGAAATGCCATATTTTGTATGTAATGTTACTGCTTTCTTGAGTTTCATCGTTAATCAAAATATGTAAGTTTCATGGCATTTTCATTATATCCCAATTACCGTATTCTGTCATTCTTTCCACAAAAAAACTAACTAACAGTAATAGTAATAACCTGTATATACCCAATTTATGTTCCAATCATCTTACCTACTTAAGAATCAAGTTTACAGTTCATTTTATGTGAATTCCAATTTAAGTACGTACGTGTCCGCTTGATGTTAACCTTTATAACATCTCAACACGTCAATCTAGCTAATATTTAATGAGCTTTTCTACGTAAATATACTTTGTTGCTTATTGATTTTCTTTTTTAATCATCGAGCAATTTGCATTTCTTTTCACAGATATTTTCTAAACTCGCCGTCATTACAAGAAAACT
Source organism: Lethrus apterus (assembly GCA_018397195.1). NCBI lineage: Eukaryota > Metazoa > Arthropoda > Insecta > Coleoptera > Geotrupidae > Lethrus > Lethrus apterus. The sequence continues at coordinate 1,660 of JAFFZR010010000.1, read as the reverse complement.
TGTTTACGTTTTACATTATAAAGCTAGAGGTTTTATTAAAATTTGATAAAATGTATTACCGTATGAACTCAAGTTGCGTGTGTATATGTTGAGAATACGTTACAATAACATTTTTATTTATTAATACCATTTTCTGCAGTTATTTGTATTTTAATGATTTCTTTATTTACAAATATTGAAAATTTATAAAATTGATCATAGTGATAAAGACTTGCAGGGCCAAATCTTAGAACATCGATAGTATACAAAAAAATTTATTTATTTTTCAAGAAAACAACTTGTAAAGTATCTGCACTTAACGTTGCCATCGTTCGAGAAGTTTTGTTTTGCGAATTCTATCTCATCCAATATATCAGGCTGTGATTTTAATCTCATCGTAATGCGTCATTCAGATAATGAATGCTTATTATCCTTATAATTTTACAGAACAAATCGTATTAACATGAAAAAATAATTTGCAAAAATAAATTTAAAGAAGAAGCGAGTGCATCGCGGAACGAAAGGAAAATATTACTAAGTTACATAGTTTAAAAATTATGTAAGGAAAATTATATTTACGGAAAATTGACACCAAATTAAGGGAGGTCGAAACTTCGTGGGGAAAATCCGATATTGAGAATATCACAACTTCATTAATTGACACCAGATTTTTATTATTATTACTGTAAAAAATAATACAAAATAATAATAAACTACAGTGCAAGTTCTGTCATAAATGTAAACCTTGTTCATAAATTGAAAACATTAGTAGCAATAGGTAAACTTCTTAAATATCGTAATATGCTGACGAATGTGATGACGATATTATAGTAGTTTCGAAACAAAAGAAGAACTATTTGACACACGAGCTCGAATTGCATTTGTCGCTCACGTCGGCAGATCAACGTTGGTTTATGGGTTATTACCCGTCATCAGTACGGTTATTGGCATCTATCGTATATTATAATTTGTTTAATAATTCGAATATAGTATAGATAAGATGAAATTAAAACTATAATATGATGACGCTAAGGGTTGAAAATACCAAATAGCATATAAATAAAGCATTTCAATTATTTATGCTAGCAATAAAAATGATAACATATTAATGTTCGATTATACAGGGTGTAATATTAGTGGGATATTCTTCGATATCTCCGTTGTTATGCAAAATACAAAAAATATTTCAAGACAAAAGTTTTTTGAATTTATGGTCTCCACCGCCTAAATTTATTTTCAGTTATACGGAGTGTTTCGTTTGTGCGCAACCACGAACATCTTTAAAATTTTAAATGGAACACCCTATATATTATTACATTTTTGAATTGCCTAATATAACTTTGTATGAAATAATATTTGTCTATGTCTATTCCTTTTTAAAATATTTGCATTTATTCGGAAATTTTGACAGGTGACGGTCTTCGGCAAAACGCCAATAGTTCAGTAACGAAATGCGGCAAGATCATGAAATTTTATGCAACGCTAGAGGGATCTTTCGTGATAATAGTACAAGCATTAGAAATTCGATATGTAACACAACATACTTAATAATTCTTCTTCTTTTTGAAACAATTGAAATGCGAAAAACTTAAATTTTTTAAATGGAAGTGCTATATTTTTATGCATTAGTCGAAAGCAAAATTTAATTGTCTATTAATTTGAATAGTATGTTAAAATTATG